>JARACY010001519.1:0-56630 GCA_029255725.1 Scrobipalpa atriplicella
GTAAAAGGTATACTGTAATGTACCTAAGTATCTAGGTATATGTATAATGTATGTTGGTTATATTATAAACTCTCAATTTAATATCTGTCATCATCATCAAATATGAATGGCATTAAATAATCTGTTTAATATGCACTTCAGTCACGGTGGTCTTAACATCAAAGACAGAGGCAAATCATCCACAATGTAGCATTACTTTGAGATATTAATTTCTTTCTTTTTCAATGACAATAACAAATTTTACGACAGACGGCGCAGGCGCGGGTATGAGACAGCGCGGGTTAAAGATCCGCTCACATGTTGGGAGTAACTTCAAACAGTGTGACCAATTTTCAAATGGAGACAAGCCACTAAACAAAAAACTAAAAAATACGCCACAGACTATATTAGGTAGGTATTTAATATTTATTATAGATATCAATATACAAAACATTGTAAACTTATCCTGGATACTGCGTAGATATTGCATTATCTCGACAGGGATAGTATGTGGAAAAGGGCCCCCTTGCGGGGAGGAATACTTTGCGGAGATCGTGCCTAACCAGGCAGGTACGTACAGGCAGATAGGTACGTACTCTACACAATTACTTAAGCGAAATTTCAATCGAATTGAATTTTCGTCGCTAGAAGGTTTGACGTGGTAGCCACACAAATAATAAAGTGAAAATGTAGAGTCAAACAGAAGTGTTTCACTTTTCTGCCTAGGTCTAGTCTAGAGTAAAACAACATTTGCGTTTCGTTTTCTCTTACTGTCATCACAAAGGCCTAAGTGCCTTTAACACTGTAAAACAACACGTTTTGCTGTACCATTAGAGTCGAATATATCTCTAGTAGGTAGGGCTTTGTTTGAAACCATTACAGCCATCAAAGAAATTCTCTGTATCCTGGTAACCCTGGCTATAAATACCAGTTTGGGCAGCGTCAGATCTCTGCGGCGGGCGTCACGGTACGCCGCGAGCGGTAATAGACCCGCCCACCCCTCACCCCACACCCCTCACCTTCTGCTTCGTACTCCACCCCTGGTACTGCCTGCGATCACCGCCTACCCTGGGAATAATGTTGTTTAAGTACTGAGGGATATTCTGTGCTGAGGGTCGAGAGAAGGAGTAATGCACGTACCTACGTAACGTACAGTAATTATGCATAGGGTAGAAACAGTTTTTATTTATGCTATGAATTATGATGACCTATGAAACTGAACAACTTTCTCCTAAAAAGATACGATTATAAATACAAAATCACTTTCAACATTATTTTCTACAATTCGCTCGTTTCTTGGGGAAAGATTTTCAGTGTCTTGGATAGAGTTACTTTCGGCTCTAAAAAAATGTTGTTTCATTGTGTAATGAAACAATCTCTTAAATTTTGTTTCTCATTGAAATTCTTCTAAAAGAATTTCTGACTTACCCGTCTGTAGGCGTTGCAGCGGAAGCCGCCGATATTATCTTCAGTTTAATTAGCGCAGTAATTACAAGCGCGCATCTCGCTGATAATTGGCTAATCAATCCGGCTTCGGCCGCCCGCCAGAGGGCGCTGATTGAAGCCGTTCCTGGGATTCCGGCGCACACGCATCTAATTTAGTAAGACAGTGCTTGCGGCTATTTGCAGGTCTTCCTCCTTTGTCATTACATCCATAATCGTTAATCTTGTTTGTAACTAATGGGCACGTGCCTCAGACTGTGTTCTCTCCTTTTTGATTGATTTTCTTTATCAATAATGTTTCGCGCGTTCCTGGTCTAGCACATTAAGACCTGGCTTGCAAGAGTCTAGAAAAAAAAAACATCTCGCTCGTAAGAATGTAGTTAGACTTTCCATACTTCATAACGGAGTAAAAACAGTTGCTACACTTTACAGTATTCATCTTCATAAAGATCAAAACACGATATCCACAAGTGTTTTTGCCAACGAAACTGAACCCTTCTCCCGCGTCACTCCCGTTAGTTCATCAGGAATACATGTCAGCCGGGATCCCGTCGTGGCGTTTGAGCAGCAATGCGCCGGCGCAGGGTGACAGCGGTGTGGGTTTCAAAGCAACGCCGCACTTCCCACAACTTTGGGACAGTAGGGTGACTAGTCGGACATTATGGGTAGGACATTGATCAAAACACAAAATTCACAAGTGTTTGTGCCAATGAAACTGAACCCTTCTCCCGCGTCTGTCCCGCTAGTTCATGAGGAACACGTGTCAGCTGGGATCCAGTGGCGTTTGAGCATCAATGCGCCGGCGCAGCGTGACAGCGGTGTGGGTTTCACTTTCAAAGCAACGCCGCACTTTCCACAATACAAATTAAAACAGTATTGATAGGAAACTAATTATTTTGAAGTAGGTGATAAAAAATAAACCTTACGAAAAGAGAAATTGTGTACCTACAGATTTTTGAATAATGTAAAATCATACCATACCTTACCTACCCAAAGGGAATTCTTTCTGCAATATTACCGCGAAATAGTGAAAGCATTTTGAAATATCGAGGTAACATGCAGGGCATAAGATGGATACATAGTAGTAGACTCTACTCAGTCAGTTAGATTGTCAAATGATTGCCATCTAATTTCTGGCAAACAAAAAGCTTCTCACTTGCCTCACAGACTATCAAACGAGTGAATGATGGTGCTCCTACATCATGTCGTGGGGAGGGGGAGGCAGCGGCGTGACGAACAGACAGCATCACATGTTGTATTAGGTAGCTGTTTGGTATTAGTACTATTAGTGTCGCTTTATAGGTGTAACATTACGCCCTCTGTGATCCGGCTACTGTTACTGTTGCTGTCAAATCCTGAAGTCAACATGAGGCGCCCTTTTCCTGGGAGTGATGTTTTGTTTTTGTTTTGTGCGGTGGTTTTATTGAAAACTGAAACATGTTTGGCATTGGGTACTGAACATAGTTTGTTTGATTTACTTATAAATTTTAATTGTGTCTAGATTTGACAGCAGACTGCTTGTAACATATCGCCCTAGGGATGTAATGTATTCGACTAGTGTTGGACTACTTACCCACCATTTAATGTGGTGATATAATAAATAGTTCACACTGATATCGATTCCTTGAGGACACAACTTAACTAAATTAAAAAAAAAACCCTTTTGTTGATCCCTTTCTGTTCTCTCATGATAAAAATGACAGACAACGATTTTAGTCAAGATTTAGTGATTTTGTGCGAACACGAATTGCCCCCATTGTGAGGGTTCTATAACTAAATGTAAAAACTTGCAGATGGTACAACCTTACTGATATTTTATTTATGTTTTTTCCAACGTAAACAGCAGCAACAGTATGAATGAACTCAGAGACCCAGCACCAGCACTCGCATGGTTCCAACCCGCCTCGCGCCGGCGCCCGCCGCTGCGCGCCGCCTCGCTACATGCGTACGCGCAAACCAACCAGCCTCGAAGAGACAGCATTTAAATAACGGCATTTATTTTACTAGCTGTTTGTCAAGTAAGTGCGTCGTTGTATGATGAAACCCAGGCAGGTGAAGCATACAGCAACGGCTGCTGGTCGTATTATTGTCACACTCCGGCGCAAGCGGCTATGCGGTTGGCATCGCAGTTGTAGATATTTTGTTCTAAGTACAATGTTTTTATTCATTTGCTTACGAATACTGATAACACGTAACAATCATTTTGAACTTAGTATTACCAATGAAACTGTCTTCATCTACTTATATAACCTAAAACTCGATTTCGATAGAAATTGTTCTACGAAAACATTTCCGTAGCAGATTGTAGCTCAAACGTAGCGGATAAATAAAATTATGATAGGTACCTATAATGGAAATAAATAATTATTCTGTATCAATCTTTTCTGAATATACATGCATAAGTAGAACAGACGCTTTGAAAAATATCAGTTTTGATAACAACTGAAAGTTGTTACAATAAATTACTAATTATTTACGGATCTGCTACGCTTGAGCTACAATCTGCTACGAAAACGTTTTCGTTGAACTATTTTTAATAGTAAGATCTGAATCGCGCTTTGGCTTAGATTATAATTACATAATAATCTTTCTCTACCCGTGCTTCTACCTATGCTATCAATAGTTTTCAGGGTTCGAAAAAATCCGATTTTTATAATAAAAAACAAAAAGTCCGACTTTGATATACGTACATCCAATACCTATATCAATCAACACTTATTTTTTCTTGGTTTTTCTTACATAGATTGGTTCCAAATTAATCTCATTTAGGGGTTTTTAATTATTTTCATAATATTTAAGCTGTTATTAATTCTGGAAAATTTTCTTAATTAAATTCATTCATTAGTAAAATAAAAACTATTTTTCAGTTGGATATAATATCATTGATTTTTATTTAGATATCTGTATATCCGCTGATATATATCAATATCCTCGAACCCTGATAGTTTATAAATAACCCAGGGCATGACATAATAAATCGACCTACCGCGTCGAACGAAAACAGTCCCGTTTGAAGATCTATCTCATCTGCTCGATCAACAAGGCGTTTCATCATAAACCCAAACAAAAAGAAACAGGTTATAGAGTGGTTTAGAAATAGGACAAAGGCAGAGGCCCTAGGAAGGCAGGCCAGGCGCAACGGACCGTCCCTTCGAGGAAACTTCTCGGAAACCTCGCTTTCATCTCGCCGCCCGCCCTGCGCACGCGCATGCTACGCGGAAATCTCCATTCATGTTTGACATTATTGTCACATATAGTTTGTGGTGGACACACTTCCTTTTATACTGTAAATAGATTTGGTTAAGGTAGTGGTAACCGATGGTCTTGATAAGTGTTGGATTATATTATATCTACTACTCGTACAAAAGAGTATAATTCATCATTTTCTTCAAACAACACTTTGGGTTCAGTCTGATTTTCAGTATAAAAGGAAGTGTGTCCACCACAAACTATATGTGACAATAATGTCAAACATGAATGGAGATTTCCGCGTAGCATGCGCGTGCGCAGGGCGGGCGGCGAGATGAAAGCGAGGTTTCCGAGAAGTTTCCTCGAAGGGACGGTCCGTTGCGCCTGGCCTGCCTTCCTAGGGCCTCTGCCTTTGTCCTATTTCTAAACCACTCTATAACCTGTTTCTTTTTGTTTGGGTTTATGATGAAACGCCTTGTTGATCGAGCAGATGAGATAGATCTTCAAACGGGACTGTTTTCGTTCGACGCGGTAGGTCGATTTATTATGTCATGCCCTGGGTTATTTATAAACTATCAGGGTTCGAGGATATTGATATATATCAGCGGATATACAGATATCTAAATAAAAATCAATGATATTATATCCAACTGAAAAATAGTTTTTATTTTACTAATGAATGAATTTAATTAAGAAAATTTTCCAGAATTAATAACAGCTTAAATATTATGAAAATAATTAAAAACCCCTAAATGAGATTAATTTGGAACCAATCTATGTAAGAAAAACCAAGAAAAAATAAGTGTTGATTGATATAGGTATTGGATGTACGTATATCAAAGTCGGACTTTTTGTTTTTTATTATAAAAATCGGATTTTTTCGAACCCTGAAAACTATTGATAGCATAGGTAGAAGCACGGGTAGAGAAAGATTATTATGTAATTATAATCTAAGCCAAAGCGCGATTCAGATCTTACTATTAAAAATAGTTCAACGAAAACGTTTTCGTAGCAGATTGTAGCTCAAGCGTAGCAGATCCGTAAATAATTAGTAATTTATTGTAACAACTTTCAGTTGTTATCAAAACTGATATTTTTCAAAGCGTCTGTTCTACTTATGCATGTATATTCAGAAAAGATTGATACAGAATAATTATTTATTTCCATTATAGGTACCTATCATAATTTTATTTATCCGCTACGTTTGAGCTACAATCTGCTACGGAAATGTTTTCGTAGAACAATTTCTATCGAAATCGAGTTTTAGGTTATATAAGTAGATGAAGACAGTTTCATTGGTAATACTAAGTTCAAAATGATTGTTACGTGTTATCAGTATTCGTAAGCAAATGAATAAAAACATTGTACTTAGAACAAAATATCTACAACTGCGATGCCAACCGCATAGCCGCTTGCGCCGGAGTGTGACAATAATACGACCAGCAGCCGTTGCTGTATGCTTCACCTGCCTGGGTTTCATCATACAACGACGCACTTACTTGACAAACAGCTAGTAAAATAAATGCCGTTATTTAAATGCTGTCTCTTCGAGGCTGGTTGGTTTGCGCGTACGCATGTAGCGAGGCGGCGCGCAGCGGCGGGCGCCGGCGCGAGGCGGGTTGGAACCATGCGAGTGCTGGTGCTGGGTCTCTGAGTTCATTCATACTGTTGCTGCTGTTTACGTTGGAAAAAACATAAATAAAATATCAGTAAGGTTGTACCATCTGCAAGTTTTTACATTTAGTTATAGAACCCTCACAATGGGGGCAATTCGTGTTCGCACAAAATCACTAAATCTTGACTAAAATCGTTGTCTGTCATTTTTATCATGAGAGAACAGAAAGGGATCAACAAAAGGGTTTTTTTTTTAATTTAGTTAAGTTGTGTCCTCAAGGAATCGATATCAGTGTGAACTATTTATTATATCACCACATTAAATGGTGGGTAAGTAGTCCAACACTAGTCGAATACATTACATCCCTAGGGCGATATGTTACAAGCAGTCTGCTGTCAAATCTAGACACAATTAAAATTTATAAGTAAATCAAACAAACTATGTTCAGTACCCAATGCCAAACATGTTTCAGTTTTCAATAAAACCACCGCACAAAACAAAAACAAAACATCACTCCCAGGAAAAGGGCGCCTCATGTTGACTTCAGGATTTGACAGCAACAGTAACAGTAGCCGGATCACAGAGGGCGTAATGTTACACCTATAAAGCGACACTAATAGTACTAATACCAAACAGCTACCTAATACAACATGTGATGCTGTCTGTTCGTCACGCCGCTGCCTCCCCCTCCCCACGACATGATGTAGGAGCACCATCATTCACTCGTTTGATAGTCTGTGAGGCAAGTGAGAAGCTTTTTGTTTGCCAGAAATTAGATGGCAATCATTTGACAATCTAACTGACTGAGTAGAGTCTACTACTATGTATCCATCTTATGCCCTGCATGTTACCTCGATATTTCAAAATGCTTTCACTATTTCGCGGTAATATTGCAGAAAGAATTCCCTTTGGGTAGGTAAGGTATGGTATGATTTTACATTATTCAAAAATCTGTAGGTACACAATTTCTCTTTTCGTAAGGTTTATTTTTTATCACCTACTTCAAAATAATTAGTTTCCTATCAATACTGTTTTAATTTGTATTGTGGAAAGTGCGGCGTTGCTTTGAAAGTGAAACCCACACCGCTGTCACGCTGCGCCGGCGCATTGATGCTCAAACGCCACTGGATCCCAGCTGACACGTGTTCCTCATGAACTAGCGGGACAGACGCGGGAGAAGGGTTCAGTTTCATTGGCACAAACACTTGTGAATTTTGTGTTTTGATCAATGTCCTACCCATAATGTCCGACTAGTCACCCTACTGTCCCAAAGTTGTGGGAAGTGCGGCGTTGCTTTGAAACCCACACCGCTGTCACCCTGCGCCGGCGCATTGCTGCTCAAACGCCACGACGGGATCCCGGCTGACATGTATTCCTGATGAACTAACGGGAGTGACGCGGGAGAAGGGTTCAGTTTCGTTGGCAAAAACACTTGTGGATATCGTGTTTTGATCTTTATGAAGATGAATACTGTAAAGTGTAGCAACTGTTTTTACTCCGTTATGAAGTATGGAAAGTCTAACTACATTCTTACGAGCGAGATGTTTTTTTTTTCTAGACTCTTGCAAGCCAGGTCTTAATGTGCTAGACCAGGAACGCGCGAAACATTATTGATAAAGAAAATCAATCAAAAAGGAGAGAACACAGTCTGAGGCACGTGCCCATTAGTTACAAACAAGATTAACGATTATGGATGTAATGACAAAGGAGGAAGACCTGCAAATAGCCGCAAGCACTGTCTTACTAAATTAGATGCGTGTGCGCCGGAATCCCAGGAACGGCTTCAATCAGCGCCCTCTGGCGGGCGGCCGAAGCCGGATTGATTAGCCAATTATCAGCGAGATGCGCGCTTGTAATTACTGCGCTAATTAAACTGAAGATAATATCGGCGGCTTCCGCTGCAACGCCTACAGACGGGTAAGTCAGAAATTCTTTTAGAAGAATTTCAATGAGAAACAAAATTTAAGAGATTGTTTCATTACACAATGAAACAACATTTTTTTAGAGCCGAAAGTAACTCTATCCAAGACACTGAAAATCTTTCCCCAAGAAACGAGCGAATTGTAGAAAATAATGTTGAAAGTGATTTTGTATTTATAATCGTATCTTTTTAGGAGAAAGTTGTTCAGTTTCATAGGTCATCATAATTCATAGCATAAATAAAAACTGTTTCTACCCTATGCATAATTACTGTACGTTACGTAGGTACGTGCATTACTCCTTCTCTCGACCCTCAGCACAGAATATCCCTCAGTACTTAAACAACATTATTCCCAGGGTAGGCGGTGATCGCAGGCAGTACCAGGGGTGGAGTACGAAGCAGAAGGTGAGGGGTGTGGGGTGAGGGGTGGGCGGGTCTATTACCGCTCGCGGCGTACCGTGACGCCCGCCGCAGAGATCTGACGCTGCCCAAACTGGTATTTATAGCCAGGGTTACCAGGATACAGAGAATTTCTTTGATGGCTGTAATGGTTTCAAACAAAGCCCTACCTACTAGAGATATATTCGACTCTAATGGTACAGCAAAACGTGTTGTTTTACAGTGTTAAAGGCACTTAGGCCTTTGTGATGACAGTAAGAGAAAACGAAACGCAAATGTTGTTTTACTCTAGACTAGACCTAGGCAGAAAAGTGAAACACTTCTGTTTGACTCTACATTTTCACTTTATTATTTGTGTGGCTACCACGTCAAACCTTCTAGCGACGAAAATTCAATTCGATTGAAATTTCGCTTAAGTAATTGTGTAGAGTACGTACCTATCTGCCTGTACGTACCTGCCTGGTTAGGCACGATCTCCGCAAAGTATTCCTCCCCGCAAGGGGGCCCTTTTCCACATACTATCCCTGTCGAGATAATGCAATATCTACGCAGTATCCAGGATAAGTTTACAATGTTTTGTATATTGATATCTATAATAAATATTAAATACCTACCTAATATAGTCTGTGGCGTATTTTTTAGTTTTTTGTTTAGTGGCTTGTCTCCATTTGAAAATTGGTCACACTGTTTGAAGTTACTCCCAACATGTGAGCGGATCTTTAACCCGCGCTGTCTCATACCCGCGCCTGCGCCGTCTGTCGTAAAATTTGTTATTGTCATTGAAAAAGAAAGAAATTAATATCTCAAAGTAATGCTACATTGTGGATGATTTGCCTCTGTCTTTGATGTTAAGACCACCGTGACTGAAGTGCATATTAAACAGATTATTTAATGCCATTCATATTTGATGATGATGACAGATATTAAATTGAGAGTTTATAATATAACCAACATACATTATACATATACCTAGATACTTAGGTACATTACAGTATACCTTTTACCATAGCTTTTACATTGTTATATATAACATTGTGTTGTCCTATGTTCTTCCATATTAAAATTATATTAATCATTTTTTTAAGTCGCTTTGACATATTTATAGCAATTCTAAAATTAAGCGTTTTATTTTGCTACATATGTTTTAGGATTAATGAATATTTCATCAAAACATTAAATTCTAGGTACTCGTAAACTTAAAAACTGTATAGGTACAATAAATCAACGTCTCCGACATCTGTCCCTCTCAACTTACCTATTTATAAAACATCCAACTAATTTCAGTAATTGAAGAGAATAACTCTGAACGACTAATGTCGATGGTCTGACCCTTGGGCTCTCGACCTAAAAGTAGTGGTTTCGGTTTCTGACGGGCGTCAATGGTAGCAATTCGTATTCGCGAAAATCACGACTTGACTAATATAAGTCCATACCTGTCACTTTCTATCATGAGAGAACAAAACGGGCTGGCAATAAATTTTAGTTGAGATTTAGTTAATCGAGATGGTTACGAATCGGGCCCATTGTCTTTGAGTTTGTTTTCTTTCTGATCTGATAATTTCAGTCATGAAGCACTTGAGAGGAGAGGGTCCACTTGTGTGGGAGCGCAAATATTCAGGCACTAAAACCAAGTCCCATGCAAATGGCTCATCTCCATTACCATTAGCCTGTAAGAGTGTGTTGTTTGTTCAGTGTTTCAGGTGCTTGCTATTAATAAGCCGCCGGGTGCGCGGGCGCAGAAGATGCGTCGTCGTCACGGGCGGCGGCGCGTGACCACGCAAGCAGCCATCGCTGGCCAAATGAAGAATGAAGGGATTGTGAACAGAGCTTCTAATATTTAATAGAGTTGTTTGAGAGCGTGTCTATTCCTGACATGACTGAAACTCTTTAGGAGTACCTAAGTAAGTACCTAGCGTTCAAGCTAACTGGCGAATGAATAGGAATACACCCCAGAAAGTTCGGTGCGTTTCAGTGTTTTAGAAGTATCAACGCGATTCTGACCCATATGCACTATGACCTGAACCTTGACTTTAGATACTTACTTAAGTGTAATATAACGTGGATAAAAATGTTTCTTAATGTGACTTGTGCTAAGAAATGGAAGGTCCATTTTAATAGTTTTCTGATTGAACAATGCAGATTACATAAAACAATGGAAATTTCTTTTTCTAATAGAAAAAACATCGAAATAGGTACATAATAGGAATAGTTTAGCAACATGTTTGCAAAAATACCGCATTAACGACAGCCATAAATGCGAGTTATAGAAAAGATAATGCAATACGAAACAATGCTCAAATAAAAGCTGCAATCTGCGCAGCGGGCGCGGGACAATCGCGCATTAACCACGCGGTCTGCAAGAGAACAATGCGCGCGCGCACCACAGTACTGCGCAACCAGCAGCGGCCAGCTCTCCACATACAGCCACGGCTATGCTAAAATATTAGAGATTTTAAGAGCAACATCTAAAAACTTACCATGCAGCCAGTGTTATGAGCAACCAGCAACAAGCCATCCACAATTAAGCTAAGTTACGCTTTTCATTTTCAATTATTACGTTAGTGAGCTGATCAAGGAAGTCCGCAGCATGCGTACCTATCGGCTGCCATAAAGGTACACAGAGTATCAATAACTTGAGTTACCCAGACGATATATGGTGCTGCTGAGTCCGACGGTCGCTGCTCTCCATTTTCTTCTACGTACATGTTAAGAATATGGTTAGAAACATGAATTAATGTATAATACTAAGAAAAATTTTAGGCACAAAGAACTAGGTCAGCGAGGGCCTTAAACTCTAATATATTATTGGTCTAGGGTCTAATCTTGTCAGAATTCCTTTATGGTAGGAGGATTGAAAACTTTGACTCCTAGGGGCTATCGCATCGTTCGTTGACAGCTATGAAACATTTTATTGGCTTGCGTACATTAATTTGTATATCTGATAGTATTTAGCTCTTGTTTCACTGCGCTACAAGCCTTACCCCTCCCTTTACCCCGCGCGTTCCCGCAGTAATACTTACCTTCCCGAAATTATTCCCAACAAACGAGCTTGTTATTGACATTTTATTTCCGTTCCGAAGATTTACTTTTTCTTTTTATGGCCTTTCAAATTATTAAATTCAATTGGGTTCTTTGCAGGTATTATGATATTTATTGGTCTGTTCATTGACATACTGAAATGGAATACCTATAGATTTGACAATGCTAGAGAAAACGTAATGGCACTTGAATATCTACTTCCAAATTGGTGTAAGTCAAAGTGCACCTAAATATGATGGAAAATACCCCTCTGTTGGAAAAAGCCTATATACTATACCGGGTGTAAGGGACAGCGTCCCGCAAACTTATAGGGGTTGCTCAGTCAACGAAACTGAACAACTACCACCAGGATTTTTTTTCAGGAAATGAAAAATATTTGCTTTTTAATACAAAATGACCACCTCGATCAAACAATTTGTATGGAATAGCAAAATTATTTTTTCATTTCCTGAAAAAAAAAAAACCTGGTGCTAGTTGTTCAGTTTCGTTGACTGAGCAACCCCTATAAGTATGCGGGACGCTGTCCCTTACACCCCGTTTAGGACAATGCAGTGGAGTGTTGTGGCATTGTAGGTAAACTCTACTTCTTATCATATAGATTGAGAGTCCATTATCCCACTACGGTAAACAGTTCTTTATTACGATTTTCGTATCAACTGTGAGCTAAACTAAATCAATTTATTTTTGCAGTAAATATTTTACAAATACTAGCCAATAAGTACTCCAGAAGATAATAGAAGCGTATTTTAAAATAAAAAGAAATAGGTAGGTAAGTAGTTGGCTTTTAAATCATACCAAATCGAATCAAATCAAATCAAATATATATTTATTTTAACAACTAGTACATTGCGTGTTACTGCTAGTTACAATAAATACTTAACAAATACTTAATAGTTCCTGGTCCTCAAACTAGGATCCCCTGCACTATGAGGGTCCTTCAATCCGTGTGCACTTACCACTACCAATGGGTATACCAGATCCCATTCATTACTTTTAGAATGTATAAAATGTAGGAAAATAAAATAGCTAATACCTAACCTTCATAATGAACTGACTGAGTCTGTTCCGTAATTGCAGTGCTGCGCAGGCGGCGGCGGCGGCGGCGGCGGCGGCGGCGGCGGCGGCGGCGCGTTTGTGTCTGATCATCGCGCCGCTTCATTTGCTGCGCGCCGATTTGTAGATGCGTACACGCATACGTCGTCGCGTCCGCACTGCGCATATACAGGGTCCTCGGAAACGACAACTTAGGTACTTTCATGCTGTAACTGCCTCCGTGGTCTAATAGTCCGAGCCATGGGCCCTCGATCCGGAGGTTCTGGGTTCGATTCCCAGGGGTTGCACGCAAAGTTGATATTAGTTAATTTATCACTTCGTGAGATTTTCCCGTGAGACTGAACCACCTGAATGCCCGAAAAGAAAAAGGATTCCGTGCTTCGGAGGGCACGTTAAGCCGTCGGTCCCAGTCGCTGTCTTTGATAGGAGGCCTATTACTTAGCTCTGCTATTAGGCGGTTTAAAAACTCTGACACCAGGGTTCATCGACTCATCAATCGCACATAATCTTGTTTTGAATATAAGATTGAGCGTTTGAATTTATGTAATGCATGTATTATTTTTTTTCATGAAATAAATAGTTTCAAAATTAATTATCGGGTCGATCAACTGGACACCCAAACGATAGAAGAAGATGCTGTAAGTACTGGCAGCCTAGAAATGTACATACATACATACATACATAAATCACGCCTTTATCCCTAATGGGGTAGGCAGAGCGTTAACGACCCAAACAAAGGTCATTACGCCACGTCTGACAAGTTTTGAGGGTTATTCCAGATAGATCTGTGTATTGCTAATAGTGACAGGTTGTCAGCTCATCGCCTAAATTACAATACTGAAACCCTCGGATCCCTTAGCTGATTTTTACAGCATGCCCGGGAGGAGATGCAGCTGGCACATTCTATGTTTTTCTATCTCTCCCAGTCCAGCATGGAAGTATCCCAGTCCAGCATGGAAGTAATATTACCTACCTATATCCTAGAAATATTACCTACCTAAATACTTTCACGCAAGACAGGGAGTAGCCATATAGGTACTTAAAGCAAAGAATGCACCAGTTGCATTCATCCCGGATTGTACAGAGACAGAGACCCGAAGGTTTCAGTGTATTCTCACCTCAC
Source organism: Scrobipalpa atriplicella (assembly GCA_029255725.1). Lineage (NCBI taxonomy): Eukaryota > Metazoa > Arthropoda > Insecta > Lepidoptera > Gelechiidae > Scrobipalpa > Scrobipalpa atriplicella. The sequence continues at coordinate 13,762 of JARACY010001519.1, forward strand.
CGTAGCAAACATAAATTAGAAAGTCCGACAACATGAAAGTCGTTGATGTTCAATGTTCATACAACCCCACTTAGATATGATTTTATACATACATACATACATAAAATCACGCCTTTATCCCTAATGGGGTAGGCAGAGCAAACCCGTATAACACGTAGTTAAAAAATACGTAAACGTTTACGTTTAGCTCAAGCTCATGTAAGTTAGATTTATATTATTATTATGTATGTTTTACCATTATCTCGGGACTATAGAGTCCCGGACTTTTGGGAGGCGTGCGTGGGGCCAAAGCCAACACGTAGAGGCCCTTTTAAACAACTTTAATATGAGTAATGTGACACTAGCCGGCGGTTATATTATTATTTATTTCAATACATTTATTATTATCTATGTGACTCTACCTATTTACCTAATAGGCACGAGTACGTACCCAGGTAGATTAACCGTTACAATGTAATGTAGAGTCCAAAATAAGTAATCACCAAAACGGCTTTTATTAATTCTTCTTCTTCTTCGTGTCGAGAAATGTAAGTTCCTTAAGTACCTAAGGCCCGTATTTATAATCAGCTCTCAAGAGTGACAGCGAGTTTGAGTTTGAATCAGAAATGTCATTTCAGTACAAAACGGCCTGTCAAATCCACACTTAATATTGCTCTCAAACTTGAGATCGCTTTATAAATACGAGCCTAAGTAAGTATACCTACCTAAGCATGTATAGTTTACAATCTTTACAGCGTGAAAAGTCCCCCTGCCTGTAAGTGTAGGCACTGAACTGAACGAAGAGCACTAATGCATCGAATAAGTTTTGAATTAAATTAAAATACCTAATTCAGTAAACAATTTGAAAAAGTAATTTAACTTCCTAGCGGCGTCGGCTTTCTTACAAGGTTTCTTCAGATGGTTTTTATTGGAATACGCGACATATTTGGGGTAATTAGCAGAAATCCGACGAAGGCGGAACTTGTGAGGTTTTTTTATAGCAATTCCTAAGTTATTTTGTTACCTACTCTGTATTTTATTAGGGTCATGTGGTGAAAATGGTCTTTTTTTTCTGTACCATAAAAACCAATTGAGTAGCTCCATTATTCAGTGCTTTACATTTTCCATCAAAAATCAATTTAATATTGGTAATAGGTAAGTAGATGGTATGTATACCTACTTATCTAGCTATTCATATTGATACATATTAGTTTAAGTACGTCGCTGTTACTCTAGTACAAAATTAAATTGTGTTCACGTGAAATACTAGCTAACTCTAATCAGAAGCGACACGATTGAAACAGCTGTAAGTTAATACCTAATAAAATGAGCGAACGTACAATATCAATTACAAACCAAGTACATACGACACGGAACAACGCTTACATAAAACATGGCTACATAACATTTCAGTACATTATAACATCCCCACTTATGGAGGCTGCGTGCGCGCAGCTTTCCGCGGCTCTCGTCGCGCCCGCAGCCGAGCGCAACCGACCGAACGGGAAAACAGACATACTCCGCCACAAACCGACAAACCATTCCAAGTTTTAACTGAAAACACATAGAGCAGCAAATCCTCCGCCGAAAAACAGAGATGCATCAACACGCTTCAAATAGAACGCGAAACGGAAAAAGGAACGCGTTCGAAATGAAGCGCGGCGATTGGGCGATGCGCACCAATGGCGGCGGGGGGCGGGGCGGCGCCGGGGGCCGGATCTGCGCCCGCGCACCACACACATGTGCGGCGCGCGCGCTACACGCCACACGTCTATACAGACGCAGTTAGCAGAGTGAGCGGAGTTGGTAGAGTCGGTCCCGCGATTGGCATGTGCAGTGAGTGAGTGATGATGCTGGGCGGAATGGACGGCAAGGAGTATGGCGCGCTGCACGCCGCCGCAGCAGCCGCCGGGTACGCCATGGAAGCTGGTCAGTACCGTTATGTCCTATACAAAAAAAATGCCCTATAGTGGTAAAAATAACCCTGCCGAGAAGTGGCAAAAAATATGAAGTTCTGACTCTTACCTACATAGTCTTACTTATACGATTCTTAAATAAGTCTCAAGCATTATAAAATATCGACACTAAAGATTTTATAATAAAGACAAAAAATAACACATAGAAAAATTAATTAAAGTTTCTCCAAATTAGGTACAAACAACCCTTTGCTACGTTGCCGTAGCACATCGTAGCCTTCCATGTGCTACGAAAAGCCTACGAATGCTCCAAACAATAAATTAGACAAAAATTTGGTAAAATTCAAAACTAATAAGTTAATATTTTACTTTAGATTAGGTTTTCGAGTTGAAGTACAACCCGAAGAACCCTGTTGTCTGAGTTTTTAAACCACTACAGCTATAGGACTCTGACATGGTTTTTATAACGTAACGACCACCGACTCAGACCGACGGCTTAACTTGACACGGCATAATAAAGTTCGACATTTATGATTTTTACTATTTCCTACTTAAGTACTTATGATAGTAATGAAATATTTGATTCCCACGTAAAACTCATTAAGCGTGTGTGACACTACTGCTGCGGTCCGAAAACTTCGCAATTATCGCAAAAGGTCCGCAAGATGAATTTTGATAAAGTTTTGACAAGAATTAGGTAGAAACGAATTACTCTAGGGAAGGACATGGGTTACTTTTTACCACGGGAAAATGTCTTCTTCCCAAGGGAAAACATACCTGTTTTTACGAGAAGACTTTTTTAGCCGTGGATGAAAGTATTTTAAAAAATTAAATCTGAGAGTTATTTAAGATAGATCCGTATAGGTACTAATATTGTACCTAATAGGTTGTCAGCCTATCGCCTGAATTACAATACACTGACTGAAAATTTCGAATCCCTTAGCTGGTTTTTACAGCATGCCCGGGAGAAACAGCTGAAAACATTAACGGTTGAATATCTAGTTTCATTAACTTTAAAGAATGGGGAGGCCTTTGCCCAGCGGTTATATTATAATAATAATAAATATCAACTTATGGGAATAAGTATGGCGCCCCTCCATCAAGTCACTACTTATGTGATTTGGCTAAAAAATTCCAAGTATCTTTGATTTAAATGTTTCTGATTCAATCCATATTTGATTAAAATACTTATATTTGATCCAAATGCCATTGTTTTAAATATCTTTGGTTCAAATACCACCGATCCAATAACTTTGAATCAAATATAAGTTGACTCAAATATCATTGATTACAATAATTATATTTGATTCCATATACTTAAGCCGACCTATTTTAATAATTCGTTGTCACACCTCGCGCACGCGGACCATAAATATTTTCGCCATAAAGCTTCAAAATGTATTTGTCACCGTAAATTGCATATACCGTTTGATCATAATCTATCTTAGGAAATTTATAACCTAAGCTAACCTAACCTACCGAAAGTTTATAAACTGACGAGTAAGTTTATAAACTAACGGTTGTCACTATTTTACGCTGACATATTCTATAAATCGAATATGGATAATAGTACCTATAGTTTACGAAATTAAATTTTAGCCAATTTAATAAGAAAATCTTATGACAACTTTCGTCAACTATTAACAGCCAGCAAAAGGATCCAAGGGTTTCGGGGAGAACCACTCACCACCACTGTCACAACAGCATTAGTAACTAGTTTCTTCTGAAATGACCCTCACAACACAACCTATTCAGACCTGTCAAAAATATACTCAAAACTTATCAAATGTAGAGTCAAGATTTACTTGACTTGGCTCAATCATAGTAAAAATATGTCATAGATACCTATATCCTACTTATCATTTCCTACTAATTTATAAATGCGAACGTTTGCTTGTTTGAAGGTTTAAATTTTCATTAGGTACTTGAGTAATAAAATTCCAAACATTCAAACAGGTTTTAGTCCAGTGGGACTGATCCAGATGAAACTTAGCACACATACCTAAAGACTAAAGATAAATCCTAGAAAAGGCTACGCATAGGCCATTTTCTCAAATCCTTTATTTTCACGGGAAAAATTATTTAACGCGGGTAAAACCGCGGGTGTAAAAGCGGGTGGTCGTTGAAGCTCTGACCACCCCGTAAGGGACAGAGGTGTGACTTTAACGTACGTAAATAATGCGGGGCCCGTTATCCAGGGTGGTCTCGGGTCGTGGTGCAAGACCCTACGCGCTACGGTCGCGGGTCAAATGCGTCATTCACTTTCCTCTCACCAAGAACGATAACGTTATTATTACGTTATTATAACATCGTACGATTAATAAAGATAACGGATTCAAGGTCATTTCCACGTACTCGATTCACTGATAGGAAGTACATAATTCACGAGTTTTCTATTTCTAGCGCTAGGTAGAAGTGTTGATTTTTTATAATTGGCTAAGGGCGAGCTGAAAATTACACCCAAAGAAATATGTACAAATAGCTTGGATGTGTACTTGTAGAGGCAAAAAAACCTTTTCGTGTTTTAAAATTAAAACAAGGAGAGCGATCAATGCCCTGTAAAAAACATGACTAATTTAATTACAGGACAAAAACAATAATTCTCAAACTCAATAATAAATTCCCAGAAAGTCCAGTATTTGTATGAATGAGTTAGGTCGTTGCCGATGGGTGCGCAAGCGCATATTGTATTGGACTCAATTCTAGAGGGCCAACTAAAACTGAAATTCTATTCTGATGCGTGTGGATTTTGAGTCGATCGACCCGATGAACCCTGGTGAATCAATTGATATTGCTGAATAAAATGGCCGGCTATAGTTATAAATGTTAAAACATTTCTAATTTTAGCCGGCCATTTCAACATAGGTAAGTATAAACTAGGTTTGGCGAATCTAAATTAATAACCACACGTGCAGAAAATACAAATATATCCTATGCAGCTGCATGAATTTAAAAAATCTTAGTAGTAATATTGTATATTACTATTTTTCTGTCATGTAAAATTTAATTATTAATTCATATTGTTTGTTTTGTTAGACTAAGTTGTTGGCATATCTCAATTTATTAAGGGGATCCCCGGTGCCGCCAGCGCCCTCATCAGTAAAAAAATCAATACTCACTGAAAACGCAATTAATCGAAAATCCAGTATATCAGATTAAAGTATAGGTACTGTAGTATTTTTTAAGCACTATAAATTCATGATTCAGTGTTTACAGCAGTTACAGATACCAAAAGTGCTAAAAGTGGCCGTTTTTCGCAAATTTTCTTTCTGTTACTACCACGAACTATCAATTGTAACTTTATAAGGTTCTAAATTATCTTGTTTGCTTGTACTTCAACCTGATCTAACGGATTTTCGATTAATTGTGTTTTCAGTGAATTATGATTTTTTGACTGATGAGGGCGCCACTTGGCTCAGGGTAGCCCCTTAAGATAAAACCCTGGGAAGCTGCGTGGCACTCCCTACACAAGCATTTTGTAATTGCTTACTGGTACCACATTTTTATAAATTGAGCAATAAAGAACATTTTTATTTTTATTTAAGTTTGGTCACTGGAATCGAAATGCATTCAGAATTGAGTCCCTTGTTGCACTAAACGAGGTACTATCGGCGCAGGCGCAGGGGTTATCGCGTCGATAGCGCCGAGCGTCATTCACGTCATTATGCGAGCCGCCTCAGTGGTCTAGTTGTCTGAGTCTTGTGCTCCCGATTCGGAGGTCGTGGGTTTGGTTCCCACTGGCAAAACACAAAGTATTGATAATTGTTGATTTTAAAACTTCGTGAGATTCTTTGGTTAAGACAATGCAGACTGAAAATATTTTGATTTGTCTTTCAAGAAAAAAGATTCTGTGCTTGGATTTGAAGGGCTCGTTATGCTGTCGTGGATCTCGTATCAAAGATCTATTACTGGTTTAAAAATTCCTACAACTGGTTTTTCATTTTCGATTAGGTTCTCGGCGTGTGTCCTAGATGAAGTTTTAGGCCGTTGTGATGTGAGTGAGCTATGCCCTCCTAAACACGAAATTGCTTGTCAAACAATCGTCTGCACCTATTTAGGTACCGCACCTACGAGTCTGCCCCCGTTGAAATAACACCCTCGACCTCTAAATAGAATAGATGCCCAAGGCCAAAAACTATATTACAGAGGCAGGTAGGTACTTATTTTCAAAACTATTATCTTACATACATACATATTATCACACCTGTATCCCTAATAGGGTAGGCAGAGCGTCAACGACCCAAACAAAGGTTATTCCGCCACGTCTGACAAGTTCTGTTGTGACAAGATCTGTATTTTGCTGTAGTGACAGGTTGTCAGCCCATCGCCTAAAATAACAATAAACTGAAACCCTCGAATCCTTTACCTGGTTTTTACAGCATGCCCGGGAGGAGATGCAGCTGGCACATTCTACGTTTTTCTATCACTCCCAGTCCAGCATGGAGATAAGTATCTTACACGTGTCAAATTACTTTGATATTTTTAACTTCTTCCATCATGTGGGGTTATCGATAGGTCAGAATTTTTAATTTCAAATCATACTATAATACTAAACAATAAAAAATATAGTACATAAATTATTCCTTAAGAGGCTACCCTGAGCCAAGTGGCGGCCTCATCAGTCAAAAAATCATAATCCACTGAAAACACAATCAATCGAAAATCCGGTACGGCGAATTGAAGTTAAAGCAAATAAGATAATTTAGAACATCATAAACTTGAAATTCATAGTTCCTGGTAGTAACAGAAAGAAAATTTGCGAAAAACGGCCACTTTTAGCACTTTTGCTATCTGTAACTGCTGTAAACACTGAATCATAAGTTTATGATGTTCTAAATGATCTTCTTTGCTTTAACTTCAATTCACCGTACCGGATTTTCGATTGATTGTGTTTTCAGTGGATTATGATTTTTTGACTGATGAGGCCGCCACTTGGCTCAGGGTAGCCTCTTAATCTTATCAATTTAACATAAATCCTATATGAGCATAAACTATTTATTGACCAGCCTATATAGGCTTTAACTAAAATCTCGAATGTAACTCTAGTCACAAAGTCACGCCTTTATCCCTTATAGGGTAAGCAGAGCGTAAAACGCGCAATAAAATTTATTTTTGTCACGTCTGAGAAAATAAAGGTCATTGTCAAACAAAATAGGTCAGATCAAGAGGATTAAAATCTCTGCTACATAATGGCATGAGTCGCATTCTTGTGAACGCCGGGAAAAATAAGAAAAAGAAAATTAAGTTTATAGAAAAATGTGTATAATGCTTGCCATAGCGTTGGCTGTAATAGCTTATTATTCTCATAAAGCCTGGAACATGCTACTTGGTGGCACGTTGTGTATCCGCACCGCAGGATAGCATTTTGCATTACTTTTTATATTTCAATAAGTATTATATCAGTGGACTGTTGTGGCTGATGATGATGATGATTATAATTATGTCAAATATTTATAATGATTAAATATTGTTTTTTTTTCTCCCTGTCATTTTAAGTGATGCTTAGCATAATGAAGAGTGGGATTAAATTGTTTAATTTAAAACACGTTTGGTTTTCGTACGCCACAATTTTCTTAAACCGGGTCAAAAATGAAAAATGACCTTTGACGTCTTTTCTCGTTTTATACCATTTATCCACAAGTATTATTTTTGCTCATTATTGTTTAACTCCGGCGCAAGTCGGGCGGTGCGCGGATGTCAGGTCAGGGGTCGTCAAGTCGTGATAGGTAATCTTGGGCTATCGGCAACACACGGCCCCCACCGCACGAGCCAAGGACCCCTTCTAATAATCCGGTGCTTTAGAAAAAACTAGGTAGGTATATATAGGTACGTTTAGTAGGCGTGTTGGTAAAAGGTCAATTCAAACCGGGAAGCGTCACATAGAACATTATTTACCTACTATGCAAAAATATAGACATTTCATTCAAAAATTCCTGGTACAACAAGATGCATCTTCAAGCAGCTTCACGCCGCGTCGCTTCACGTGGCGTCGCTTCCCGGTTCAAACAGACCATAGGAAATAACCACAGAACAGGTGTTGCTAAGCTACCCTGGACCCTGGTTATCATGAGAGCTATCAAGCCGCGGTTTGACCCCCCCCCCGACGTGCATAGCCTGTTTTACCACTCTTATCTTATCATACATGTTTTTCGGCTGTAAAGATTACGTTCGTGATTTCGTTAAATTCGTTCAAACAGTTTTATTTTTAACTATATTAACTTTAACAACGTACAGATTTATCAGCATCGATAACAAGTTTACATAATTATGTGTAAAATAATGTAAAGTTTTACTTATTTGGTTGTCATTACGTAGAGAAAAATTTCTTAAGCTGTGGTATCAGGTGGTTTTAAAACTCTGACACCAGGGTTCTTCGGATAGTTCGAATCGAAAACCCACTCGATAAGAAAGACAGATAATCTTTTAAGTGTTCAAATACAAATTAAAATATAGTGAACAACAGCGGAAATTGTGAATCTTTTTTGTACCAGAGTTTTTTCCCGTGGTAGAAGAAATTTTTCCGCGGATAGAAGTAGTAGGTAATAACGTTCTAATTTATTCATTTTAAAACTGAAAGTACTTAAATAATAAAAAATTGTCTCCACTGCTAAGATCCCATGAGGCGCTAATTGTTTGTGATGCACCTTGATTAAACCTGCAATCTAAGTCCCGTATTGATAATCAGCACTTGAGACTGGCAGTGAGTTTAAGTTTGTATCAGAAATGTCATTTTACAAAACGACCTGTCAAATCAATACTAAGGGTCGTATTTATAAAGCGATCTCAAGATTAAGAGCAATATTAAGTATGGATTTGACAGATCGTTTTGTACTGAAATGACATTTCTGATACAAACTCAAATTCGCTGTCACTCTTGAGAGCTAATTATAAATGCGGGCCTTAATATTGCACTCAATCTTGAGAACGCTTTATAAATACGAGCCTAAGAGTGAGAGACGCTCTGAGTCAGTAGGTATAGGTAGGTACTACTATCATCTTTAAACCCACTTCTTGCGCAGTTTTATTAAAGTGGCAAAAATAAAATGAGATAACAGTTATGTGATATCTTTTTCACTACGCGAAAACAACAATTTAAGATCCGGATAACACCAAGAGAGTAAGATAATAATTATGATATTAATAGCATAAACATCAAAGTTATTTTTTAAATAGATACCTACTTATTGTGATATAATTGTAACATCTTTCAAAAAACCGCAGATAAAGTATCGTTTTGGACTTTGAACATTAAGATAAACTTCCTCACTAAAACTGTTAAGTAATTAATGAAACGATGATGCACTAGATTTTTTTTTTCTGAATAAGTTTATCTACTCTATGATGTTTTAAATATGAGTTTGAATTATAAAACTCGTCCAATATAGGATGAGAGTAGTGGATGCGTTACAAGTTATAAAAAGTGCATAATAACCCGCAGCTTTTTCATCATTAGTAGTAGGTAGGCATGTGTTGACAGACAGATTGATAAAAAAAAATACACGTAGGTAAGATTATAACTAAATAAAACATGGACGTTTTCTAGAAAAAAAGTACAAAATGGCAGCCAACCTACATGAAACCGTACACCGTACCGTCGCCGACGGGCGGGAGGCTAAGCGCAAGTACAAACATGGAATGATGTTACAATTTCCTGTCAATTACTGTGTATGCACAGGGGATGTAAGCAAACCCTGATTTAGGACAACTTACTCCGTACAAATTAAATATTACTCTTACATTTAGTTGTAAGTAGAGCTCTGGCAATGTAGAGACAGTCAATATGAGGGTCGTCTGGTTAACCACTTCATATCGGCAGACATTATGCAAATCCAAGAAGTCAAAGTCAAAGTCAAAGTCAAGTTAATTTTATAACACTAAAGTCACAGAGTAATGTGTTTTCTCCCCATAGAACTGAACAACTTTCCCCAACAATCATATGTCGGAATATGTTTAAAAGAAATTGGGCATATTGATGGGAGATCCAATTTCTTTAGTCAGTTAACACTTAGTATTGAGAGCATGTGTGTACAAACAAAATAAAACATTCATCTCATCATGATCAAATCGATCAGGATCACACATATCCTGAATTCGCAACTAGTAATATACACGGCAGTCAGTTGTATTACTTCTGTCAGTCCAAAGGTTTCTTTGTTATTTCAAGTAAATTCTAGTCTTAAGTAAATTTTCGTTTATTTAGTCGCTTATTTATTATTTCTTGTGTTCAAACAGCGTCGTCGCCGCTCCGCAAATGCGCGGGCGCACTGTCTGCTAGTCGCACTCAGTTTTCGCAAGACTTGTTAAGGATTTGTGGAATTATTCCACTGCATTTATTTTCAGCTTCCTGCTGGACTGGGAGCAATAGAAGTGCCGGCTCTCCTCCCGGGTATGCTGCAGCTCAGCAAAAGGATTCGAGGTTCCAGGGTTACCTAATATTGTAATTTAGGCGGCGTTGTTGTCACTAGTTAAGTCACTAAATAGCGATACACATTTCAAACTAAAATAGCCCTCAATATTTGTCAGACGTGGCGAGAACGCCATTTATAAGCGTTTTACGTTCTGCCTACCCCGTAAGTGATAAAGGCGTGACTTTATGTATGTATGGTATGTATGCGAGCATATTCAAATCAAACCACGTCGTCGCCGCTCCGCAAATGCGCGGGCGCAGCCTGCTAATCGCACTCAGTTTTTGCAAGGCTTTTTCATTTGGTTTGTTTCTTTATTTGCTATTTACTTATGGGTAGCGCCATTTGTTTAGGGTTTGTAGAATTATTCCACTGTATTTTTTTTTTTCAAGTTTGTCTGACGAAAGTTGTTACTGTAAGTATTTGTTGTTTGTGTTTCTAAGGCTCGTATTTATAAAGCGTTCTCAAGATTGAGAGCAATATTAAGTATGGATTTGACAGGTCGTTTTGTACTGAAATGACATTTCTGATACGAACTCAAACTCGCTGTCACTCTTGAGAGCTGATTATAAACACGGGCCTAAGTATTGCACCGTTATATCTGAAATATTCCTCTAAGTATGACAGACGCGGTGTAAAAAGGCTGTTATTAGCTATCAAAAAGTACGTCTACGTGATCTCAAAGAGTTGTATGAGGATTTTACATATGTTAGAGATTATTGGAATATCTTCCATTTTATCTCTAACATCGTCTGTGAAATCCTAAAGTATTGAATCAAAATTTTGAATCAAGATTTTACATACATAAAATCACGCCTTTATCCCTAATGGGGTAGGCAGAGCGAAAACGACCCAAAGGTCATTCCACCACGTCTGACAAGTTTTTAGGGTTATTCAGATGATTATATATATTGCTATAGTGACGAGTTGTCAAATCGCAATACTTACCTACACTGAGACCCTCGAATCCATTAGCTGGTTTTTACAGCATGCCCCCCGGGAGGAGATGCAGCTGGCACATTCTATGTTTTTCTATCACTACCAGTCCAGCATGGAAGATTTATTTTATTTATTTATTTTGATCGAAATAAAATAGCACTTTTTGCCCATTATGTTTTTGTTTGCGATTTTCTATGACGGAGCACGAACCGTACAACACACGAACCTACAAACCTATCTAACGTGAATATTAACGCGGTTTATGAACACAGACACCCAAAGGTTGTCTGGTAGAGATCGCTCTAAGCGATAAGGCCGCCTTTGCGCGCATTATTGTTGGAATTGATTTTGTGTATGTTTATATTTTTTTTTTGTGTGCAATAAAGAGTTACTTACTTACTTACTTACTGACAATAAATCAGTATCTCTTCCATAAGTAGGTACTTTATGAAAATTAAGTTCTGAATATATGTCTAGTCTAAGGCTCGTATTTATAAAGCGATCTCAAGATTGAGAGCAATATTAAGTGCGGAATTGACAGGTGATTTTGTACCGGAATGACATTTCTGATACGAACTCAAACTCGCTGTCACTCTTGAGAGTTAATTATAAATACGGGCCTAAGTAATTTTAAATCATAACTCTTTTTCAAGACGATCTAAGAACAATTAATAATTTTAAACAATACAATGCATTGTTCAAGATCCCGTTGTAAGTATGTGACACGCACCGTCGTCGTCGGTAGCTGGGTCTCACCGGGACCACTGAGACTGAGAGGTATATTTGTCTGTTTGCTGCCATTACTCTGTTGACTCTGGCCGCTGCGGCTAATGCGTGCGCAAACATTGCCTCAGCGGTGCGCGGGCGCAGCCTGGGAGCACAGAGTGGCGAAAACTACGCGCCGCATCTTAATTTAATGCGTACAAATATACAATCATGCTGTTGATAACTGGCATCTTGGCCAGCATTTTGATAGACAGATATTTAAAGATTTTCACTTTGCTTGTTATTATTTTGTTACCTTGATTTTGATACTTGTTTCAGTTGTTGTTTTTCTTATCTGTCGTTCTTATTATATTTTGCATTATCAAAAAAATAAAAAATAAAATATTTTAAATATATTTAGTATATAAATAATAATATTTTATTTATATTTATAATATATTGTGGGATAGGCTGAGCATCAACAGCCTAACAAAAGCAATCTTCACCATGTCTGATCCACAGGTCTGTAGCTGTACCATTGATATTTGAAAGGTATTGTATACAGGATATTTTGTATTACCAAACTAGAGAAGGGTTGTCAGCCCCTTGCCTAATATGGCAATACATACACTGAAGCCCTCGGTTCCACATCTGACAAAATTGAGGACATTTCGAATAGGATTACTATGGATGATTAAGAAAGATGTGAGTTTTATTTAGCCGCGCGTTGACGCTCTATCTATCTCGTAAGGAATGAAGGCGTGGTTTTCATTTATAAGAATTTAAAGAGAGCAGGCGCCTCTGAATGCTAAAACCGGACAAAATGGACAAACCTCTCACCGCGGCGTGACGCTGTTTGCTCATTCAGTAGCCTGCGCGCGCGCATCGGCATAAAGTCAACAATTGCTGACCAAATATCAACTCTATTTTAAGGCCATAAGGATTAGAGAAATGCCTTTAAGCGTTGCTGTAGTTACGCAGGCAGTGGGAAGCGGTGCGCCAGAAAATTGTGCTCACACAAACTGGATCTATCTGGGCCCTTAACCCAAAAAACAATATTTAAGCCGCTAGCTTAGGAAAATAAAGGTTTAAAGATCGAATAGCTTCTTATTTTTAAAGTGAACGTCAAGAGAGAGGTGTTTAGATTTAGTAGACACCCTTGAGTGAAAATTCCAATGTACGTTCTAAAATTGAAAAGTTATGTAGAGAGGGCGTAACAAGATTAGTAAAGGCAAACTTTTGGCAACGGCCATTAATTCCTAAACCACCTCATTCCTCTTAATAAGCGTCATGTACACGTTCCATCGTAAAATTCCAAACCTACAGGAGGTCCAGCTGGCTTCTCCTCACGAACTCACCGACGGAAACCCGAAAATAGCCCGATACCAATCAAAATCACTTCGCTACCCCATAAAACTGGCACAGCGTAACAAATTGGCTTGGAGCTTTCGAGTGTGCTGGTTATATCGGCTGACATTTAGCTGTGTGACTCCTGCTCTGTGTCGGCACGTGCCTGGTCGATAATTAGCTAGACATGAGTTATGGGGCCGCCCCGACCCCGCTTATGGGGTTAATAAGGCCAGTTGAGGAATGCAAAGGTGAATTGTTTGACTCGCAACCTACACAGACCGACAGATCTCATTTTTCACGACAATCATTAGGAGTAAACGATGGTTTAAACTGGTCACAACTAACAGCCTGCTGTCTGCACTTTAGGGCCCGTATTTATTTATAATCAGCTCTCAAGAGTGACAGCGAGTTTGAGTTCGTATCAGAAATGTCATTTCAGTAGATAGATAGATAAAGCATTTATTCGGTACCATAGTTGTTACAATTAGACGACTTAAAAACTAAATAACCTAATAGCCAAAATGACCTTTCAAATCCGCACTTGATATCGCTCTCAATCTTGAGATCGCTTTATAAATACGATCCTAAATGTGACTGGAACCATACGCTACTTTATACTGATTACTGGTGTATACGAAGATTTACGAAGAGTATGGTTTGAGTGGAAAATACCACAGGAAATGCTTCTAAATTAACAAACATACCTCCATGTTTAAAATATTTATACTGTTCTCAAGCACACTGTATACTGTAGAGACCAAAAGAAGGAGCTAATGGTTTCAGTTTCCTGCGGATCTGTTTCCTAACCTGAGCCTTTTCAAGGCAAACCTAATTATTTAAGAGTGAATAGGCATTATATAGGGAAACATGCTCCATCATCGTCTGCATAGTCACTTTCCATCAGGTGAGAAGTAAAACAAGTTGTTAATCGACCGCTTTTACTTTAGCGATACTCATTTCTTACTATTCTGTACAAAAATTGGTCAGACGACGTGGTGAAATCGCCTATATACGTTCTGCCTACGCCATAAGGGATGAATACTTGTCTGAATGTATGCAAATTCACGGAATCGGTACCTAATAAAAGTGAAAACAGTTCATAGTATCCCGCAATTGAAGATGACGCGCTTGGATAATCGGAGTATCTAGGATATAATATGATATATAGGATATCCAAACCAAATTCACAAATCGGGGACTCACAGAAATTAAAACAGCTCTCATGCGGTGTCACCTGCGCCGGCGCAGCTCGCGGTCACGCTCGTCGTTGTCGCCGGTAGCTGTTTGTCTAGCGGAGCGTTTGTCGGCGCGCCTCGCCGTGTGTGGCCCGCCCTTAAGAGCCCTTCAACAGACGACGGCCGAGGCTCACGACACGGCCTGTCATGCTACTGCTTACTTACCAACTCTAAACATTTCTAAATTTCTATTTTTCGAATAAAATTCTGGTCAGTCACTTTAAAAAAATTCTCTCTACTTTTTAGATTTATGATGATTGGATCGGAAATCTTTACAATATCGAATACTTACAAGAATTTTAGAGGAAGATAGCCGATAAGAGCGGCTTTCACATCGTGTAACGAAATACCTTGAAAGAAAAAGAATAAAATTAGAAAATGATTGTTTAATAACTTTTATGAAAGTGTATGCAGAAGAAATACTTATAAGCAGATTGGCGCAAAATAAATGAGAGGCAGCTGGCAGCCATGTTATGAATTCTAAACTGTCCTCTAGAGTCCATCTAACTGATCATGAAATTAATGTTTAGTATGAAGTCAAACATGTAAAATATTATCCACTGACTGACAAAGACAAAGATGCTATAAATTCCTTTATGCCTAATACACAGAGTTGAACAAGCAGAAATATATTTCAAGGGTCATCAGAAAAACTATGTCATCATGTCAGCGCTACGATCAAATAAATCTCGAGCGAAACTGTTGGCAAACAAACGCAATAAATATTATAATTCTGTTGCACCGAAGTTTATTTACCTCTGGGCGGGCACACGCAACGAAGCTCGCTGATTGGTCGGCGCGCATGTGTGAGTGTGTGCACACGCATTAGCATGCTTTCGCAACCTTCGGATTATTTATTTATCATTCATAAATTATGCGATGACGTGGAAATATTTTGGCTCACGGATCTCATTCATAAATTACTTAAGTACTCGACGTACAGGCGGTGTCAAAAAGGTGTGAGGATCAAAGACTTGGCTCAACAAACGAGACTCGATCGCGGCCGAGACATTTGAAATAATTGTTTAGATAACAGAAAGGTCATGTCATGGATGATGACGCTGATAAAGCGACAATAAAAAATAGTTATGCTCTGATAACTTACTTTAACTCGACAGATTTGGCACAGATCTATTAAAAATTCAAATTGAAAACGAATTGTAGCGGGAAATCGCATCAGAAAATTGAAATTGATTCTTTACTAGTTCCTATTATTAACAGAAAATAAAACTGATTGAACATGGCGCATATGTGCGTAATACAAGAGATGAAAAATAAAATATCGTAGGTACCTATAGATGTAATTATAGAGCATCATTGTGAGCGGCAAAATTATGTATTACTTGCATCTGTAATGGCACAAATGATAGAAAGAAAGTACAAACATAAAGCATAGCAAGAGGATCTGAATGTCAGTCGATCCGCAATTCAAATCCACATTCTAGACCGCCACATTGTGTCATACGTGTTCCATCGACATGATAAGAAGGAAAAAAAGAAAACAGGTACCTGCACCTTTAGCAATCACACAAGAGCTGAAAAGATTGGTAATATGATGAAGAAAAATCAAATGAATTGTTTTTTTTTTTAAATAGAAAGAAAGGCGCGAATTTATAAATACGACCCTAAGAAAAGAATAAAACAACGACTTTTTATTTTCCAGGGTTCAGTTTAGTTTAGTGGCTAGCTAGGTAGTTTCTCTAGCAGGTAGCACTCGCACTAGACCAGACCCGACTGTATCCACGACTTCGTATACGTGAGTGATATCTACGCCTCTTGGTTTAGAAAGGAGATTTTATTGTTTCCTTTTCTGCTATTTATTAGGTACTAACTAGACTATAGATTACTAACTAGTACATTGTACACTGCAATTTAAATTCATTTCCCAATTTCAATACAAGTTGAAATTAAGTAGGTACACTGGTACAACTATTATACAATTTTCAATCGAGATAGATAAACATGCAATTTTCAATCGAGATTGTTGAAAAGATTTGTCATATCTTTGCGTTCAACCAAATCGCTTCTTAAATGGAGTAATCAGAGGTCTGAATTGTGAAAAATTATATATGTATTAGTAAAATAAATATATTTTTATTTCATAAAAATAAATTTATAATAATATTAAAATTTTATAAATAGTTTGAACCGTGAGTCAAGTACGGTGATTGAAATGTGATAAAAAACATTACTGACTTACCATGAATTTAAAATTAGTTACAATAACTTAATACAGGATATTATACTAAAGCATTCTTATTGAAAATGTTTTAAAAATTGGACAAACATTAAGATCGAAGGTCACGGACGTGTCACAGACTGTGTCATTTTAAGTTAATTGCCTCAGACCTTAGCCTCAGACTAACTAATAAAATACGACAGACATTTTGACTTTCCCGTTTTTTTTTAATAATAGGAAATATGATAAAGAGCCGATTGGAGTCTCAGATAAGTCACACTCGGCTTGAGGTTATTGTTCCGGAAACAGATTCGCAGGCAGGGAATGCTTATTCAATGCTTGGGACCAATAAAAAAAACATTTAAGTAACTATATAAACTGGCTGCTTCTCTTCTCGGTCGTAATCATAATTATGCAATTAAGACACTGGAGGGTTACGAGGGCGTACGTATTTATTGCAATTTTGCAAAAAGCAAATGTCCCTAAAATATTTCACGACGTGTATAAAATTCCCTTATATAAGATACTTAGTCTCCAAAACTCTGCCTACCCCGTAAAAAATAGAGGCGTTCTATGAGTATATTAGTATGTTGTATTACAGTTGGTAAAATATCAGTAGACCTAGCAGCACGCGCGCAAAGGCCGACTGGCCGAGCGAGAGTGAAATGAAACTATCGATAAACACGAGCGAAATATACGACAAAGCACACAAATTAAAATATTTTACAGCCACCGTTTGGACGCGATTTTAACGAACCATCGAACCCTTTGTTCTCTCCCACTCGAGGAACGTTTCAAACGAAAAAAGCAATATATTTTAAGTGATATTAAACCTGTGAAGTTGCGCTCGAATTAATGAATGCGTTATATTCGCCGAAAACACTAGTAACTGTCAACGGAGGACCGTCAAAGGAGATCGTAAATTACCCGCGCAAAGAAAGATGTTTCCCGCCTGAATATACGGCGCATCCCTCCCTTTCTGACGTATCGCTTTACGGATACAGTCATCCCTCTCCCAGGCCAATTAGTCGACACTCAAAGACGCCGATATTGTTCAGGCCGATTCATGTTTTTCAGCTAGTGATGAGATACCGGACGATTAGATTATTTATCGATTAATCTGAAAAGATACAATCGATGAAATAATAGATGCTATCTATCCAATAAATCATCACAGTGTCAAGATAATGTCGTAGTTTGTGGTTTACATCGATTATCTTAGTATTACAACTGATAAACATCGTTGTCATGATCGGATTATAACAGGTGGTAGAGTTTAGTGCAATGATCGCCCAGGAAAATACTCTATCAATTTTTGTCGCCAAAAAAAATGTATGAGCAGAACTTTCGTATTCCAGTCTAAAAGATTTGGGCTCTGGAAATTCTAAAGAAATATTGAAAACTATAACTTTTGGTAAATAAAAAAAAAGTAATTTTACTTAAAATCAGCTTGCATAGCAATCACATCACTCTATACACATACATGGCTGGTTTACATTGTCCAGTGTTAAGTATGGTGGATAGGACAGTTGGTAAGTTAAAGTGTAAACCGTTATATAAGTGGGTTTTTATGTTAAGTAGCTCTATAAGTCAAACAAAGCCTCTAAAAGTCCATGAAAAAATTTCCTTAACCTGATTCTTGTGGTATTTTGCTGCAACTCCAAATATGTTTGCTGTTTCCTATTGCCTGGAATTACCTTAGCAATAAGGCCGCAAATTGTACTAGGTACTTTTCTGTCTAACTGATTTGTAATTTCTGTGTTTTTGTGCAATAAAGTGTACTTGTATTGTATATGTTTCATGTGAATAGTCCTTTTTATCGATATCAACTACTTACTGCCCATCTCTACCCCGTTGATCGCGTCTCCTATATCAACGTTCTAGACTGTTTCTGACGCATTATAAATAATTTCCCTCGTTTTGTGCGCGTTTTACACATCTTTAGTCTTATTGTGCTCGATATGTAACTCGTCGCTGTAATGGCTCTGTCAACTGCAGTTCTCATTTTCATTTGCAACATTTGTAAAGCTTTTAGATCAAAAAACGGACAAAAATATGAAAACAATATTAGAGTAGCAAAAAAATTTAAACTGAATGATCTCGAGGCGCAATAAATTGTCGAAAATTTTCAGGAATCGCTAAGAAAGCATTTCAAGCCGGAACAATAAAAAAACAGGTACTAATTCCGTGAATAAATAAAAAAAACGTAATACTTAATTCCGTGTTATATCGGAGCTAAAGCAACCACTCTATCAAAAGTGCATGAGTAAAAAATATTATAAGTAAGTAACATGCACATCCTACCTACACACAAAATACTGCTCTAATCAGGTAGAAAAATGCAAAATTTTCTATGCTTTTACACAGAGGATTGTGTGTTTGAGTGTGTGTGTGAGCACTCGAGTTACTTATTGCATTTTGTTAATCTCCAATTCCTTTATTCGTAGAGCTCCTTCTACTGAGAAGTCAATACAAAAAAAAACTAGTAAAGAAAAAAGTTCTTCAAGTAATTATGGCTTAATTTACACGAATAATTATAGAAAAGCAATCATTTACTAGCCGCAATGAGCAGAAACAGCGCGTTAGCAAATGCGCGAACGCGCACCGTGAACCGGCGCGAATGGCGGAATCAATCGCGCGCTCGCACCTGATAACGCTGTGCGCGCGTGATGCTCATTATGCCGCATTTTCACCAGCCATGGATATAATAACCTACATAACCAAAGAAAATTATGTGATTATCACTTTACTAGTTTTTCAACCCATGGCTAATCGGGTTTAGCCGCGGGAGTGAGATATTTTCCCTCAGCTTGCTGTAGAGTCCAAGCTGAAGAAACCCTGAGTTTTTGTAATTGTATTATTAAACGAATAAGTAAGGCAAATGTTACGCACAATCCCCGAAATCGCTCATTGGCCGGAAAAAGGGACACTTCGTGGATTGTGCATTGCAAAACAGCCAATCCACGAAATGTCCTTTCATTTCGGCCAATGAGCGCGTTGTAAAACAAAACAACCATCCCGCGGACTGGTCCATCAGCAAAGTGTCCCTTTTTTCCGGCCAATGAGCAATTGTGTGAGCGGGGATTGTGCGAAACATAAATAACAAAACTGTAACAAAGGAAAATATATTCCTTTGAAGTTTCAGCAGTTTCAGCTGAGGCAGTTGTATGTGAAATATGTTCCGTTTTTGGGAACACGGCGCTTTATACTGTGGCCGCGCACGCAGACATGCACTGAAGTGAGATTTCACAAATCTTCAACTTTTAATGCTAAAACCGGCTTAAACACTGCATATGGAAGATTCTTCGTGAATATGCTCTAAATTCTAAGGCTTGTATGAAGCGATCTCAAGATTGAGAGCAATATAAGTGTGACATGCCGTTTTGTACTGAAATGACATTTCTGATGGGAACTCAAACTCGCTGTCAGTCTCAAGCACGGAGCCACAAGAGCTGTCAAAGTAAATTCGGGTCTTAAGTGTTATGTGCTTTCCAGTATATCAGCGAAACGTTACTTACGTCGGTCGTTCAACAGTTTTTGCGTCAACAAGAAACACACCACACAATATCACATACATTTTAATCGAATTTCAAAAGGATTCCTAAAACAATGTGACATTCACATCCGATCCGTGGCATGCTTTGCCTGCGCGGGCGCCGCCGCCTTACATCACATCACATGTGGCCAGCCATCACGGTGCTCCGCCCACTATACTAACTACTAAAGTGCCGCCGCTACTGTGCCGACGGCGACGGCACCTTGCAGTGTGATGACGCACCTACTCGCCCCTACTTAGTACTATACCTACTACGCTATATATAAGTATGCATTAGCTATAAGTTCAGTCAATATACGACATCCAAAAGTATCGGTTGTTTCACTTAAAGTCGCTCCGAATGCATCTTAACCGTGCATGGCGACCCTAGCCAGCTTTGTCCCTTCTGGACAGAGCTGGGTATCATGGGAAAAATTATAAAAGTTAATAATTTGTTCGTGTTAATAAAAATATCCCATGAACCCAGTAAAGAACCGAGAAGTGAAAATTAAAATCTAATTGCCACGTCACAGACAATTCAGTGATTCGTGAAATAAATGACTTTTAAGATTGAGTGGAAAAAAGAACAATAAAAATGAGTGATAATGATAATAATCTTCAGACTTTATAAATGCAAAAAGTGAACGAGAAATAAAATGGACACGTCATGGCAGCAGCGTTGGTTGAAGTCCAGCGCCACCGTCAGCTCGTCGCAGTTGACCACGCAGCGAAAGCCTATTCTTGAAGGAACTGGCCACGCACTGAGCATAATGTCAATAAGGTATACAGTGCAATAGAGACATGGTTCCACGGGTGACGAGAAGTTCGTCGAAAACGACATTAATTACCTAAGCTATGATGGACAGAAAAATAATAAACATGATGGCCACAGAGAAACATACCCAAACCACTAAACAAAAATGATGCAGTTCCAGTAAAATTATAGAAGAGATCCAGTACAATTATTAAAGATGATGACAGCACCCCATGAAGAGGATATCCCCATGACGAGGAGATACATTATAAGAAGATCATGAAGAGGTTGTAGCTGCTGGGCGCTCGCAGTATATTCAAGCCTAGTTGATGCGAGGATTATGTCTGCTGGGCGCCGGGAGACTTCATTGATCGGGTCCGATGTGGATCAGCTTGTTCGTAAGAGAAAGAAGAAATCGAACATGCGACCTACGGGGTATCCACGACTGAGCCGCGCGCGCCACATCGTATGCGCACGCCAAGTCAGCGTTTCTGTCGTCACGACCTACATAGCCTAGACACGTAGGTACTACACGCGCTTATGTAAGTTGCATACGTATACATAAAGTCATACCTTTAAACCTTACGAGTTAGGCAGTACTTAAAACGCCTGTTGTCTGACTAATGTAAGATTTGACTTTTTTTTTGTTGTTGCGTGAAGTATCACTTCATACTGAATACGCAAAATTTTACTTCCTGAAATCTATGTAGAAAAATAAAGAACATTTGCTTAAAAGTATAAGTAGCGATTTGTAAAATCTGAAAATTGTTTTACACGTGTAAGTAGCCAATTTATGTGGGTTACGTGTAAGCAGTTTTGCACACTTTCGCAATAATTGATAAAAATTGGACATCAATTTTATTTAGCAACACAAGATGCATTTCAGCGAAAAACGCAAAGTAGTTGTGAAACAATTTCTACCGATACAGAGTATTTTGCAGAATATACTGTTTCGAAGTTTACAAAGTTGATTGAACTAACTATGTATATGTGTACCTATTATAAGTTGTGTCAATTTATAGAGTAGTAGTGACGTAACAGTGTTACCTACTAACTCCCAGTACAATGATATTGTACAGAAATATTAGATACCTACCTAAACAGATGTACACCTAAGGTGTTAGGTAGCGATGAATGTTGTTCATGAATGAAAGATTGATATGATATTGAAGCTTGTCTTGACTATTCGATTGTGATGATCCTGCAGATCGGAAGATTGAATGGGAATTTGTGGTATAGATAGTTTTGCGTGTTATTGGACTGATCATCCGAAATCGCAGCGAAGCTAATTATGCCATAAAATATATTCAAAGAAAGGATTGTGTGATCAAGTACAGAAATATGAACAACATTGTTTATTAAGAAACGAAATTATGCTCGGAAGTAAAGAAAGTGAGCACGAGTTAATGCTCGTATGTACGTAAAATGATACGTCGATATTGTTAACGGTACGAATAGGTATAAGTAACATCGTAAAATGTTACATAATGTTATTATCCTACCTAGGTACAAGATACAGGTAGCGATTATTAGGTACAATAGGGATCAAATTCCTTCTATCTGATCATGGTGTGGGCTACCGTACCCTCCGTGTAGAAGTTGGAGACCATTGAGTCTTAAAGTTCAGACCCTAACTTGAGTGTCATATATGTAAACCTCAAATATAAATGTACCAGTATATAAGTTCGTGAAAGCACGACCCGCAAACCGGCACTATAAGTAAGTAGCCAGGTGTTTAAAGTCGACTAGGTTAATTTGTATGATAACCAAACTATAGCGCTCAGAATATTATTGTAAAAGGTACCTAAACTTATAAAAAGCATGCGATGTGTAATGGGCCCATAGATATAAATAATGTATCAAGGATATGCTTGTACGAATAAGATTTGTAAGATTTGTTTTTAAGTGGGAGTAGCTAACCCAAATAAAAACAAAAATAATGATAAATAAAATTATGATTATGACTAAAGTTATTGATGATTTAAAAAATATAAAATTGTGATAATAAATACACGGATTTGACAAAGAAAATGGATATGACTCTAAAATGGAATATAGTTAAAATTGTAGATATAATTGTAATAGTAGTTGTGTTATTTTATTACTGTTAGGTATGTAGTCTTTGCCATCTCTATATAAACATTATTGAAAAGATAATGGAAGCATTTGGTGGTATTTCTCCTAAATTTAGATTATTATGTAAAAAAAAAAAATGTCTTCTAAATAAAACATTTTTTTTTCTTTCAAGGGGGAAGGTGCAGTGTGATGACGCACCTACTCGCCCCTACTTAGTACTATACCTACTACGCTATATATAAGTATGCATTAGCTATAAGTTCAGTCAATATACGACATCCAAAAGTATCGGTTGTTTCACTTAAAGTCGCTCCGAATGCATCTTAACCGTGCAACCTGCATATCGTAGATACTTACGGCAGAATGTTAAGACTATTGAATTATACTGTGCTTACGGCGTTATAGTTTCATCGAAAAGGTTAGCATTTAAAAATTATGACAATACTGGCAACAAGAGCGCAAAAAAAAATTTCTTAAAGGAAGTTTACGCACGCACTGCCATTCGTATTCGGTTCGCATCCGAGAAATTATATGGAAGCTGTCAAACATTTTCGCGCCAATCCATACAAATTTTCTCGAATTCGGATCGGATTTGGACAGTGCGTAAACGCCCAAAGCCTAAAAGCCATTTGCTTCAGAAAAGTAAATATAACAGCTATCTTTTTCTTTTATGTTTAATGGCGATGGCCAGTTTTATCTTTACTAAAATATGAAATTACCAATCAATCAGACAACTTGTATGGGGAAAGCAATTTTTTTTTTTCATTCCCTGAAAGAATTTTGTATTGAAAGTTCAGTTCAATTTGTTGTCCGAACAAGCAACCCATTTCGTTTAGCGAGAAGCTTTCCCTTCGGTTTTTTCAGATCAGACCACTTGGCTTTTATGAAGCGTTGATTGTCTGCCTACCCCGTAAGAGATATATGCGTGACTATTATGTATGTTAGCAACTAGTTAAAGCGGTTCAAGCAGCGCATGTTGTCAATAGGTATATTTTAGTAGTTGAGTAAAACTGAAGCCCTGAACCCGCTCCCCCATCGATCACTGCGGCCGTCGGTCTGCGCGCGCGCAGCCTGTCCTACCCACTTAGTTTATGCGACGCGAATTTGTCACCGCTCTGACAATTATTTCGCAAAAAGACGACCACTGTCGTACGATTCTGTCTCTCCTAAAATGTCCGGCGATTTGTTTTAGTAGACAATAAGAATATGTGGAAGGGGAGATGTAGATAGTGACACTTACAGAAAATCACTTTGCGTTTGTCATAATTTCTTCACATCTTTAAATAATTGTGACTTCAATGTTTTGCTTCATTTACTAAAGGTAGATTTTAAGGTTAGGCTATGTAGTGCAGAGTCAAAAGCCATGCAAGCAAACAAAAAAATACATACCTTACTATTTACTTACACAAGATCTTAGTTAATTCTAGATCAAGTAGTAGGTAGACAACGCTAATAATAACTTATTTTTTCACTTATCGATCTATTCCCATTTGTATCACATAAAGATATCTACGAAAACTGAATGAAGTAATGTAAAACCACTAACCATCCATTTAAAGCATCGCATCGTGAAAATGTCACTCAAACTTGACATTTATGTGTCAAACTACCTCTGAAAGAATGTCATCTTGACATGACAGTCATCTTTGATCTCTGTCGGATGTATAATAAAATAACACAATCGTAAGAGGCGCAGCATTCAATATTTTAATTACAATATTCTTTAAAGTAGATAGATACAGTTTTATTCAGTTAAATTATTTAGATTCGCTTCTGATTACTTATATGTAATTTAAAACAACAAGGCAACACAGGGGAAATTTCGGTGAGGTCAAGATTAAGTGATTTAGTGCGTAGCCGAATCGCCCCCAATACTTGCGTTCTCTACCTTGTGCTGTGCATGTGCATGCTCCATTTTTATCAATTCCTAGACTTAAAAAAAAATTGTAGGTAGATACTTTACGTACGTCGTACTTATATTTATTGCCATTCCCCTGAGAACTTTGTTTTCAGAACCAGAAAGTTGCATCCGTTCGGTATCATAAAAATGCCCATAAATGCGCGTGCGCAGCGATTTTGCAGCCACCCAAAACAAAACCCAGCGACCGAACCTCCAAATATTTTAACAAGCTCAACTTTTACGACCGCAGTGTCAAATAACCGCAACTCTCCAGTTAAAGGTATATTTTTGACGCCTAATCCTGGTGTTACCTTCTTTAAAGTACATTTCAAAGGGTGTCGCGACATCAAAGACGGCGTGTTGGTGTCGAGTGTCGGGCACAGTGACGTCATATCACATGTGGCCAGCAGACAAATTAGCCAAGTTCTTGGGACTGACATCTTCGTGAAATTCGCTGTTTTTGGGTACTATTTTTAACTTGATTTAGCGACTGAAACCTTACTTATGTGCCTCCTAACAAATTCTTCTTACTACAATTAGATTGTTATTTTGAGCGGGATTATTACCGCGATTCATCATCGCCTTTTCCCGTATTTCACGGAGTCGGCTCCGTAATCTAGGAGATCAAACGAGGATAATTAATTTATAATTATAATTTCTTCTTGTTGCAGCAGACCCGAGTGGGGGCGGCATGAATGGCGGCGTGGGCGGTGTGGGCGGCATGGGCGGCGCGGGGGCGCAGCAGTACGGGGAGGTCAACCAGCTTGGGGGGGTCTTCGTCAACGGACGGCCGCTGCCCAACGCTGTGCGGCTACGGATAGTGGAACTAGCACAACTTGGTATCAGGTAAGAAAGGTTTTGATCTGACAGGTTTCTGGCTTTTGTGACTCCATTAATTCCAGTGAAACTTGAGACAAAATCAAATGATAAAAAATAACAATAATTATATAAAAAACTTGTAAGCCAGACATCAAAAGTATCCTGTGAGCAGCAGAAGTTACTGATTTGTGCAGAATGTTGAATTTGAGTACTTTCAAATATTTTATTTCTCTAACCTACTTATGCAATTCCCTCAGGCCATGCGACATCAGTCGACAGCTGAGGGTATCCCACGGCTGCGTGTCGAAGATCCTGGCCAGGTACCACGAGACAGGATCCATACTGCCCGGAGCCATAGGCGGCTCCAAACCTAGAGTCACCACACCTAAGGTCAGTGTTTCTATGTCTTTTGTCACATTACAGGATAATGATGAATATGACATTGTAAACAAACGTTAGTTAATGACGTAGCATAGATTAAGTCCTAACATCTGTATTTCTGCTCAGGTGGTGTCATACATAAAGCAATTAAAGGCGAAGGATCCAGGCATTTTCGCGTGGGAAATCCGCGACCGGTTGCTGGCTGACGGTGTGTGCGACAAGTACAACGTGCCGTCCGTCTCCAGCATCAGCCGGATCCTGAGGAACAAGCTGGGGGGCGCGGCACTGTACCCCCGTACCCCCCCTGTACCCCGTCCCGCCGCAGCGGTGTTGGCCGCTGCACCAGCCCTACGACTACTATGTATATTTACAGGTAATTTTGATTATCAGTAATTTTGTACACTTCTTTGCCAAGTCTTTAACGAAACTGGTTAAGACAACTATTCCGTGAAAACTTAACTTAAGGTATTAGATAATGTTAATTTCTACCACCTTCCAATGCTGTTTAATGCCACCTTGATATTTTCTAGATTGTGTTCTGTTTTTGGCAGTGATAAATCCTGAAATAAAGTCAATATTATCCTGTATCTGAAAAATCGCTTGACTACTCCAAGTTTTCAATCATTTTCCTTCCTATTCATAGGGTCGACAGCACACAGCCCCAGCGCCGCACGGGTTGCCGCACCCGCACCAGCAGGCGCCGCACCATGCGCACACGCACGCGCTCTGACCGCCGGCACCCGCGCACCGGTGACCCCCACCCCACCGGGCGTCACTTAGTGCGGCCCTGGTATCCTCAATGATAAGAGGCTGAGACGGCCACTTTGCGCGGCTTCTACTCGGCGATATCATCAAGAATACGGTGACCCCCACCGAGTGTTACTTAGTGCGGTTTCTGGACATTTTAAGAAAATGGAGATTATTAATAAAGTCATAAACATAAAGTGATTTTAAGGACTACACAGGGACTACGAGTGGTTTAAAAGACAGTGGTGTAACGTGTTCAGTGTCATTTGGGACCTGTTTAGTATGAACTTGAACATTAAGGGAAACAAATCTTTAACTTAGGTGTACTCGCTGAGTAGTGCAAATAATACCTTAAGTGACCGATTAAATTGTGGATTTCTAAAGGCTGCTACACACCGTCCGCCGGCATGCCGGGCGGCACAAGCCGCAGAAATAAGCGGTCCGCACGAAACTAAACCTTAACTAAGTAACCTTAACTAAGTAACGCTAAGTAACCTTGAGCCGCGCGCGGCCCGCGCGGCATCTCGCGGCACGCCCGGCGGCAAGGCCGGCGGCCACGCCGGCGGCTTTGGTGTGTAGGAGGGTTTAAAATGGACAAGTCCTATCAAAAACCAATTTGATAAATCTCGAATGAACTCATGTCTCATGTTTCGATGTACTTAGAAACCAATCTTTATATGATAAAATAATGTTTATATTTCAAGTATTAATTTAGTGGACTGTACATTGTGATCGATCGGTATCAGCTTTTAAAATAAGAGACTCAATTCTAGATGTCATTTCCTAAAAATGAATTTTAATTAGCCCTAGCACTTCCAGTTAAACCAAATTTTAAAAAAAGTCAGCAGGAATTAGCTATATTATTTTTGTCTTCTTCGGTTCAAAGTTCTATGTTTTGAAATCAGTTCTATAATAAATATTAAACATTATAGAATATGTGTAATGTTTTTGCAAATAAAACCATAAAACCATAGAGGATAAAATTAAATTAAAAGTAACAGGGCTATTTTGCTTTAGGAAGTGCCATATAGACAATTCTATATGGCACTTCCTAAAGCAAAATAGCCCTGTTACTTTTAATTCAATAGTGCAGTTACAGCTTAGCATAATTATAAATACTAGAGATAATTAAATTAAGTGTGTAAAGATATGGATGAAGGAAGATTTATTTAAATAGTTGGCAATGCAATGATGTACATTTATATTGAATCTAAGTAGTTGTATTTAAGGCAATACTGGGTACTTAACTTACTTTAGTATAGTAAACATAGAAAACAAATAAACACAATTCTTGTTGCGTTTTTAAAGAAGATTTACAAACGAAACTTGCACTCTATGTAATAAATAACGTTCAGGCCTACTTACTGAAAGAAAATGAAGGTATAAAAATATTTAACAATACGAAATAAATGGTTTGTTATAAATTACAAGATATGGCATTATTTTTACTTCTATAACCCTTTCACAGAAAAAAAAATAACTAGGTACAAAGAATAGAAAAGTTGCTGCAGAAAAATCGACCGGGTCCTCGCCGGAGCAACCTGCGCGAGCATATGTCATTATGTAAGCATTTGGCGTCATGCTACAGACAATCTAATAACAACAAATATGTACAGTACAGACCACGTACAAAATGGACCAAAATATTCATCGGTGATCGGCGTCGACTGTGCTAAAATTATTTTATAGGCAGAATGTTATTTTTATCAATTGAAAAAAAATAGAACAAGCCTTTCATTACAATGGCAGAGATTGAAAAACTTTGATTAAACATTGTTCGCTAATTATTTACAGCGGAAACCGTCCCCGCGCCGAATCGAGTTCACAACCGAAAACAATAACATATGCTGCGCCCGCGCACACCACGCGAATAACCAATTAAATCCTCGCTTTGTTTCGAATTTATTACTACCTAATCTGAAATTTTACTGTATTAATAACAAATTTTATGACCGCCATCGTCGAGCGGGACAAAAAATCTAGTAAAAAAGTACCTAGCCTATTGAAAATATTCCGGGTTTTGTATAAATATTTTTATTTCGTGATAGGTTTGCTCTTGAAATATCATGTTAAGGCCAGTAGTGGTGAGACATAATCGACAGTGGACCGATTTCATACAGACGCCTTGAAGGCAGTAGAATTTCCAAACACCGGCAGAACTTTGAACATTCATTAACAAAAAGGCGTAAAGTGCTCTCGATCTTTCGCTTGATTTTCTTTATTGATCTCTTCGATGATCTCTTGATAGCCCTCTAATGGGCTCCGATACCGTCGACTCTATCTCAGTCACATATCACCTGATGATAAAAAAAAACCCGTCTACGGACCCCTGAATAAAGATGGCGGTGGTTGGTGACATTCGACGCCGCTGCGCCCGCGCCTATGCGCCGACATAATTAAAGTGGCGGCGGGAGGCGCGGCGGCGGCAGCTTTGTCGAGCCAAGGAGAATGCTCGTACAAATAGAGGGCTGGAAATGGTAGTGCGAATTGCCAATATGAAAATTTCTGAACTGATTGTCAAGAGTTCTCAGACGGTTAGGATACCACATACCTACTTACAGCACATTATAAAAGAGGAAATGCAGACTAAATAATTTATTAAGTGAAATGAAAGATGTTTTAACAATAGGCCTATGCTTCTAAAATCAAACCCCTTAATAGTCTATTGACTTCCTCTAAATGCAGGGAAATTGTCACAAGTACAAATATTTTTGGAGGAACATAGTTACTGAGTTACCTACCTGAAACCACTCGGGGGATATTTCCAACTGCGCTTTCAGTTTCAGCCTTTCGTACAGGCACGTTTATTGAAGGCTGCTGAGATGTTAGCCCAGAAATCAGCATATTTGTAGGTGGCAAGAAGTTTCTTTTATAGCTGAAAGTTGGCAACACTTGCGCAGGCGATCCCACGCTCGCAGGCTGCCACCAGAACAATGGCCGCGGGAATAAAACAATCCCGATGGGGTTTAGGGGTAATGAGTACATGTGACATTGTTTACAAATCGGTTTCCTTTCTCAAATTATGGAAGTTCTTTCTTTCTCTTTTTTAAATACATACCTTTCTTTATCATTCTTACGGGAAAGGCAGTAGGCAGAGTGAAAAAACGCTTAGTACCTAAAAGGCATGATCTTGCCACGTCTGACAAATATTGAGAGCAATTTTAGATTGAAATTTGTATCGATATGGTAACAGCTCATTGCCTCAATTCAATACCCTCGAATCCCTTTGCTGACTTCTACAGCATGCTCAGGAACTCAGGAGGAGAAGCAGCTGGCGTATTTTATGTTTATCTTCTGCTCCTAGTTATTTCGCTCCAATAAATTGCATGATGATAAAGAAATACATCCTGAACTTAAAACACACAAAAGGACAAAAGGCACCTTATTTGCTGTGGATGCACTTGCCTCTAGACCTCTAAAGCTTGTATTTATGAAACTATCTCATGCTAAGATTAACAGAATTAATATATTATATGAAAATATAAAATTTGACAAGCCTTTTGTACTGAGATGACATTTCTGATACGAACTCAAACTCGCTGTCAGTCTCAACTCAAGAGCTAGGCCACAAGTTGACGATAAATGGAGCTCATTCAGAAGCCTGAAAGGCACTGGTATTTTCAACACAGCAACAGCTAAATGCTAGGCAGGCGTGGACTCTGGTTAGTGCAAGCCCGACGCGACGGCCTTATGATATGCGTTCCCATTTGGGGGTTCAAATCTCAACAGGAACTAAGGTTTGAGAACTCATTCCCGTAGATTACCTAGTTGCTACGTAAACATGGCATAAGCCGCCGCCGGCCGTAGCAAATGTCTGGGTGCCATATCTGAGCTGAGGGATTAGGGTGGTAATCCTCTGGCGCCATGCACCTTTTTGCAGTGACCCGCTGAATATGTGGGCGGGGCGCGGTGAAGATTTAAGACTGGCACTGTTTAATATTTGGGTCATTTTCCCACCCGCATTTTTAGTGCGTCCGACGTGAAAATACTATTTTAAATCTGTAAAAACGATCTGAAATATTTTTTTACATAAAATATGGGTATTTTACTAGATGGAGACATAAATTTCAATCCTATTAAATAAGTGTAATATGATTAAATTAAATCATAAAGGGCTATTTTCTAATTTTGGTGGAGTGTCCGCTACCCGATTTGCGGCAGAAACCCTTTGAAAACTTTTGTTTAAGAGGCAGTTTAGTTTAGTAATTTAGAAAACTGTGATCTGATTGAACTAATTTAATATAAAAATGGAAAATTAACGCATACTGTCTAAGAAGTTTAGAAGTTATAGTAACTTGAAGAAGTGTCCGGGAGAACGAACTAATTTTGGTGGTCAATTTTTGAACGCTCTTAAATCAACAATGGCTAGTTCCACAAACACGATGTCCACATTTCCTGCTCCAGTTCAATGTGCTCAACCATCTGCAAGTGATAATCAGCTGCAGTTGGGCTTCATCTTTCAGCAAAAAACATAAATATGTCTTTTGGTGGCATGGGGGACAAATATTTTGAAATATTTCTAACTCATTTATTGACCGTGTGTGTTGTGATTTTTCCAAGTTGTTGCTATCGTTCAAATTGCCTTGTAGTATTGTTTTTGAAAGTATATCTATAATTTCCCATATTAGAAAAAATAGCGCGTTACAATCATTTAAAGTGAAAAAAATAATTTTGGTGGCCGTGTTTTGGTGGCGAAAACGCCATTTTGGTGGCGAAAACTAATTTTGGTGGAAAAATCGCGCCACCAAAATTTTAATCGCGCCACCAAAATTAAATTGCACCACCCAAATTAAGTTGCGCCACCAAAATTATTATTAGACCATCAGAGCTGGTTAATATGTTACACTTTTGAAATTATGTTTGCGTCCTTTATCTTTGGAATAAGAAATAATTGCAAATTATTAAAATGATTAATTAAATATAAGAAACAAGTATGTCTCTTCATAAAGTGCGTGGTTTGAAATAGTTTTTCATCAACGTGAGATGAGGGAAGGACATGAGGGAAGAAAGGGACGATAGGGAAGTGAGGGACAATATGCGGGAGGTAAGGGATGAAGGAAAGTGTCGGATGAAAAGGGAGTGAGGGATGAGCGGGAAGTGAGGGACGAGAGGAAAGTGAGGGAAGTGAGGGACAAGACGGAAGTGAGGGATGAGAGGAAAGTGAAAAATGGGAGGCGCGATAGGGAAGTGAGTGTGGGAGGAAGAGAGTGAGGAACGGAGGTCTATTCAATACTTACGATGCCGCTGTCTTCTCCTTAAATGTCAGCTGCGTCTATCCAATACTTACGATGCTGCTATCTTCCTTGTGATCTTAAAAGGCTGCTGTGTCTTACGATGCTGCTGTCTTTCCTGTGATCCTAAGTGGCTGCTTCATGTATCCAATACTTACGATGCTGCTTCCCAGTGATCCTACGAGGCAGCTGAGTTTATCCAATACTTACGATTCTGCTGTTTTTCCTGTGTTCCTAAGTGATAACTGCAACTATTCAATACTTACGATGCCGCTATCTTCCCTGTGATAATAAGGTGGCAGCTGCGTGCATCTATCCAATACTTACGATGCTGCTGTCTTCCCAGTGATCCTAAACGCTTACTGCGTCTATCCAATACTTACGATGCCGCTGTCTTTCCTGTGATCCTAATTGGTAGCTGCGAATATCCAACACTGACGATAGTGCTGTCTTCCCGGTGATCCTAATTGGCAGCTGCATCTATCCAATACTTAGGTATGATTCTGCTGTTTTTTCTGTGATTCTAAGAGGTAGCTACGTCTATTCAATAATTACGATGCTGCTGTCTTCTCGGTGATCTTAAGTGGCAGCTGCGTCTCTCCAATACTTACAATGTTTTTGTTTTTCCTGTGATTTTAAGTGGCAGCTGCATCAATTCAATACTTACGATGCTGCTGTCATCCCAGTGATCCTAAGTGGTAGCTGCGACTATCCAATACTGACGATGCTGCTGTCTTTCCTTTGATCCTAAGTGGTAGCTGCGACTATCCAATACTGACGATGCTGCTGCCAGGCCCGGACTGGGACCCGAAACCGGCCCGGGCATTTTAGAGCCGGTCGGCCCTCCACTCTTATATCAAGAGTAAGGAAAACTACTAATGTCAATTTTTTATGATATATTATCAACTAGCGACCCGCCCCGGCTTCGCACGGGTGCAATGCTGATAGGTACTAAATTAAACATAATACAGAATGTCTTTAAATATGTCGCAGTGATCTAGTTGAATAAGCAATTTGATTGAATGACTAGCTCGTTAATTGAATGACGGCATTTAATTAAATCACTAAAGGACAACTCGTCAAGTCGTTGAACGTTACATTCAACGACTGAACGTCATTTAGCGAATCGTTGAATGGGATATAGCCGACTTCTAAGGCGCGGCTCGAAGCGGGGGGACGGGGGGGCGTAGCCCCCCAAAAGCGGGGGTTCGGGGGGCGCAGCACCCCGCAAAAAATCAGAAAAAACCTCATCATCCAGAAAGGTTTTCAGGTCAGTAGGTTGTTGTTAGGTTGCTAGTGTCAACAACACGGAGGGAGCCGAGCGAGCGCAGCGAGCGTGCTGCGGCAGCAGCCGGCGACCGTTCCAAAACACGCAAAAAAACCACGAAATTTTATAAAACGCGAGCGATTTTGGTTAGGTTAGGTTAGAATCACCCGACTGATTTTACGTCCGCCCTGTTCAAAGGGCTATGTTTCAATCAGCTAACTAGTTGGACGTTGAGTGACGCTTGTTCAATCAACGAACGGCCTAGTGCAGGGGTCTTCAACCCGCGGCCCGCGGGCCACATGCGGCCCTTTGCTTGCGGCCCTTCCTGCCAGGCGGCTTTTAACTGACTAATTTTATTTGTATTCATTTTAATTCTTAAAATTAAAAATAAAACTTGGGTCTTATCTTGGCACACATATTGATTAGGTTCTGGAATAGGCCATAAGCTACTTTTCACCGCGGAAAAACCTTCATTTCCACGGGAAAACTCATTTAACTCGGGTGGAAATAATAATACGCGCACAAGTAAGTTGACTCGATAGGCTCCCTCAGGCTCCCTACTACGTCGCGCACATCCCCCGAAATTTGTTAGTAACAAGTAAAAACTTCAAATTTTAAAAGTATTGTGTTATATTATAATATTATTCTTAAATAATTATCAATAATTTTTATTGGTAGGTAAATATTTTTTTATTAAATTGCGGCCCGCCAAAAAAATTTTTAAGGTGATTTGGCCCGTGGGGTCAAAAAGGCTAAAGACCACTGGCCTAGTCATTCAATGAACGAGCTAGTCATTCAATCAAATAGCAGATTTAACCAGATCACTGCGACAGATATAACATAAATTCAATTAGGTTCTCGACTTGACGGTAGAGGACGTTATTCTAATCAATGTATTGCGATTATTTTTAAAAAAGTAAAAAAAAGTCGACCACCAATCGGCCACACCGGCCCATCGGGCATCCGGCCCATCGGGCATTTGCCCGATTTGCCCGTATGGCCAGTCCGGGCCTGGCTGCTGCCTTCCCGGTGATCCTAAGTGGTAGCTGCATATATTCAATAACGATGCTGCTGTCTTCTCAGTGATCCTAAGTGGCAGCTGCATTTATCCAATACTTGCATGCTGCTGTCTTCTTTGTGACCTCAAAAGGCTGCTGTGTGTATCCAATGTGAAGCTGCTGTCTTTCCTGTGATCCTAAGTAGCAGCTGCGTCTATTCAATATTTACGATGCTGCTGTCTTACTTGTGATTTTAAAGGCTGCTGCGTCTTTCCAATACTTACGATGCTGCTGTCTTCCTGGTTCTAAGTAGCTGATGTGTATATTCAATTCTCACTAATTTTGATGGTGCGATTTTAATTTTGGTGGCGCGATTTAATTTTGGTGGTGCGATTTAAATTTTGGTGGCGCAATTTTAATTTTGGTGGCATATTGTAATTATCTCGAAAACTAACAGAGTTATAAACTGGGCCCAAGTAATTTTTTCATTTAATTGCGTTTCTTATTGATATTTCGAACTCATTTTCTAGGAAAATCCAGAAATAAAAATCGCCACCAAAATTAGGCAAAAATCAGACTTGTTGAAAATGACCCATTTAATTTGTAAATTTGCCATTTGCCTTCACAGTATATCAGATATGGATAGAGACAGAGACAATAATTCAGTTAGAAAAAACTTATTGACTTTTGTTGAAAAAAAATAGGAGAGAAGAGAGTCAATAATGCTGGCTGAATGTCAGTGAAATTAATAAAGGACGGTTGTTTCTTTAAATTGTTGTGGAAGGATTCCAACTTGTTTAACCGCTTTGATGGCAAATAAAAGATTTAGTAAGTTATATTAAATAAAAAATTCATAGGACGATATTATTTTGGAAAAACTGCTTCTGCCTATATGCCTCTCTCTGCTACAGTTTGAGCCTTGGTTTCACGATCTCAAGCTAGTGGAGGGAGATTATTTGGCACGATAGACTCTCATAGTTGACAATATTTATTTGTGAAATTATTGTTCACGGAAGTAGAGAAGTAGAGTAGATTTTTTTTTCTAAGCATGGTGACTGTCGCGCGTGTCTTTGTAACCCGAGGCGCTCCGCCCTGCGCCCGCGCCGGCGCTGCGGTCTCTCGGGTCACTGGAGATCTTGCACGTGACATTCGGACTTGTGGTTTTTTTATGTGGAGTTTTTCTAGGATTCCGTCATGTGTGTCCAATCGGCAAACAGGCGCTTTGTCGGCGCGCCGCGGAGTTTCGCCGGGACTATTAATCAAAATCACTTCTTTGCTGGGCTGGAAACGATAAAAAAAACATAGAATGTACCAGCTGCTTTTGTTCCATTTTTGTAAAAGTAAACTGAGAATCCTCATTCTTATTTGGTAGACTGACAACCTGTGTCTACCCTATCGACTACCGCAATACACACTCATTGCTATCGAATCGTTTGACTAAAATTTATTGCCATCCCTTTCTGTTCTCTCATTAGAAAAAATTAAAGGTAGACTTATAAATAGTAAAGTCGTGACTTTTCTAAATACGAATTTCTACCGTAAATCCAAAATCAACCTAAGCAATGGCTAAAACAGTTATTTAGTAAGCTGTTGACGCTCTGTCTGCCCCGTATGGGATACAGACGTGATTAATAACATTTATGTGTATATTAATGTAAATAAGTAAAGGAAGGACTAATTCTTGATTGAGTATTTTTAAATATAGGTAGGTAGAGCCATTTAGAACGAAAAGTAGAAATATCTATCAATTAATACGAATTATTTGTTTGATATTTCTATAATTAACAGGACCCCATTTTATTTCTTAATTTGTATAGATATTAGTGAATTAAATCATCTTACACAAACTCTATAAAAAGGAAAATAAACCTTTTCAAACGACTCTACATTTAATGGTAATGGCAGCTACCGCCATCTAGCGTGCGATAGCGAGAGCAAAGCAGAAGATGTAGTTTCGCTACTCAATGCGAGATGTCGCTAAAAGGCTAGTTTTTAGTTTTGAAAAGTTTGTAATGACGTCATCTTAAACTCCTCAAAATTACAATCAAAAGTTAACTTTAGGCTAAAGATACACAAGTTATCCAAATACATAATCCAAATAAGATTATAATGTTTAAAATAACATGTTAATCAGTAGTATCTATGAACCAACAAATCTTCAGTCGTCCAGTACTGAATGTCACAGTTATCATCAAATAATTAATTGTTATCAACTGGTCGAGACTTTGAAAGCCTTTTTGCACACGACACGCGTTAAGAACTAGTGCCGTGTGACTTGCTGTTAAGACGAAGGTGTAAATTTTGTATTTTCGATATAAAACAATAATTGGAGCAACGCAACGTAGACTAGTTAGTCTGGTTTCTGGTTCTATTACATATAATTTCTGTTTCTTAATTTGTGTGTTTATCTCTGTAGTAAATACATATTGTGCGGTACACGTTGGTTGTTGTTGCATCCACAATTCTACACTCTTAGGCTCGTATTTATAAAGCGATCTCAAGTTTGAGAGCAATATTAAGTTTGGATTTGACAGGTCGTTTTGTACTGAAATGACATTTCTGATACAAACTCAAATTCGCTGTCACTCTTGAGAGCTGACTATAAATACGACCCTTAGTCCCCTCAGTTTTTTTTTTTTTTCATTTGCTAGGTTTTAATACGATTCAACTTCAGAAGGCCTACTGTAAGTAATTATTTTTAGATATATTTCAGTGCCTGAAATATTTAAGCGGACCCCAGCATCAGGCCGGGAAAACGCTAGGCAGAAGAAGAAGATTTCAGTGCGTATGACAAGTGCGTCTTCACCACGAGCAACACACGCGCGCTGTCTTGCCATGTACCTACCTAATACCTAAGCATAATTATGGCGTCCAGTAGATACATGGACAAATACAAAGATAAATCTACAACGTGTAACAGAAAGGGTATATGCATCGAGAAATGTGTGACCCATGAAACTGAACAACTCTCCCTAAGGAACATAGGTCGAAATACGAAAAAAAAAAATTGACTTCCCATACCTACTAAATACGCTATCAGCTGATGCATTTAGTATGAAAGGTCACGATTTTTTTTTCGTTTTTCGACTTATGTTTCTTAGGGAAAGTTGTTCAGTTTCATGGGTAGATTCACACATTTCTCGATGCATATACCCTTTCTGTTACACCCTGTATAAGCGCGCATGTTGCTCGCGGAAAGGACACACTTTTTTTCTGTTTTAGTCCTAAAAAGATTCGTGTAGCTTCTTCAGGCCTTCAGGAGTGATCCTCCCCTTAACACTTTGCACACGGCCCACTCATTTCGGTTATCAGAGCTCCGGTATCAATTATCTTCGATAGCGTGCGACGTCCCCCGCGGCGTCTCATCGCGTCGCCTGCGCCTGCGCCTGCGCACCACCGGACGGCAAACATGCGTGCGCGCTTGGTAAACTCTTGTTAGGACACTTTCCCAACTGTATTTAAATATTATTTGGATAACAATTATATTCTCGTAAAGAAGTATTTACAGACAACTTAAAAATAAATAAATACCCCCGGCACACAAGTGTCTGTCACACTTGCTTGCCACGTTTCCGTGTTGTATTGCTATAACCTTTAAACAAGGAATTATCCAGAGCGGGGGTATTCCTACTCGCCATGTTTAATTTCAGCATGGAATTGAGCATTTAGAAATTTCAATATATATTCTCAATGTTCTGGTGGTTGTTTGCGATCTAACTTCTAGAATACTTCTTACAATTATCGCACCACAGTTTTACATGTGTATATAACCAGTTAACAAGCCCATACATAAGCGGAGGCGAGCTCATACTTAAGCGCTCCGTCTGTACTCCATCTCTTCAAAAACACATACATACATATAATCACGCCTTTGTCCCTAATGGGGTAGGCAGAGCGTAAACAACCTTAACAAAGGTCGTTCCGCCACGTCTGACAAGTTTTGAGGGTTATTCTAGAGTGATCTGTATTATTGATATAGTGACATGAGAGGTTGTCAGCTCATCGCCTATATTACAATACTGAAACCCTCGAATCCCTTAGCTGATTTTTACAGCATGCTCGGGAGGAGATGCAGCTGGCACATTCTTTGTTTTTCAATCACTCCTAGTCCAGCATGGAAGTAAAGAAAAAAAGAACAGTGTGGGCATAACGCGAATAGCCCACACGTCGTCGGTTGCTAATGTTGCTATGATAGTTGCTTCACCGCACGCGCTCTGCGCTATCTTCACGATATTCATTTGATAAAACTAAATTGATTCTGTTCTGCTTCACCTTCACGAGTATCAGGGTCAATGACAATAGACTACATAAATGTAGGTCCGCTGTAAGAAATTTCTTTTTAGATATAAGCAGTGCCTGTTGTGTCCTTGTTTTTTATGGCCTGCTTTATAATGATTTTGTGTACAATAAATTGTTAAATAGATATAGATCATGTTTAGTCTTCGCAAAACTTAAAGTTGATTATGTTTCTTTAGAAAAATTGACTCGAAAGTGTTCTGTAGAAATTGTAATTTCATTTCAAAATTGTATTTGCTCTCAAAACTCTAGCAATAAAACACACTTAAAAATATGTGTTTTCGCTTTTGTTAAGCCGTTGTCACTCTGCCTACCATGAAAGAGATATAGGCTTAATTTTGTGTTTGTTGTATGCCAAATTCATAACTAGGCAAACATTATTACCTACGAGTGTTATGTTAACACGTTGTCGTCTTTTTAGACTCGAAAGTCTTTTATGTTGCGTTTCGTAGCATTTTGCTACGGAAATGCTACGTCGTAGTAGGGCGCTTTTCCACTAGACGGCACGGCACCGGCACGGCACCGGCACGACGACGATCACGTGACAA
This sequence comes from Scrobipalpa atriplicella, assembly GCA_029255725.1. Classification (NCBI taxonomy): domain Eukaryota; kingdom Metazoa; phylum Arthropoda; class Insecta; order Lepidoptera; family Gelechiidae; genus Scrobipalpa; species Scrobipalpa atriplicella. The sequence continues at coordinate 53,022 of JARACY010001519.1, forward strand.
TACCTATGGGAATCGATGACATGCCGTGCCGGTGACGTGCCGGCAAGTGGAAAAGCGTGTCATATTATAATTTCATTGATTTTCATACATTATGTCATCCACGATACCGTCGACGGTAGCGTGCCGTCGCCGTTGCCGGTGCCGTGCCGTCTAGTGGAAATGGAAAAGCGCCCGTATATTAAAAACTCTTTCTAAAAAAGAATTATATTTCAGACAATTTGAATTTAGATTGTGTTAAAAAATTAGAACATTCACACCAAGTTCTTTGGAGTTGGTGGTGGTTTGGTGTCGTCATATATGTCATAATCCCATGTCACAATTATTACTTTGCTCTACGAATTCCAAAACATTACCATTTGGAGTGGTAAGGTCGTTCCGCCACGTATGACAAGTTTTGAGGGTTCTTTAAGATAGATCTGTATATTGCTGTAGTGACAGGTTGTCAACCCATCGCCTTAATAGCAATACATTGTAACCCTCAAATCACTTTAAAGCATGCCCGGGAGGAAAGGCAGCTGGAACATTCTATGCTTTTCTATCGCTCCCAGTCCAGCATGGAAGAAAACTAACTAAGTGGTATTTTTAACTTGCTTTACAATTTTGCGCACGGGCTACCGTTGCACACGGCTGACTGTCACCAATCTCCATACATGTTTATAATCTAATCTACTAGTACCACGGTACCGTCGCACGCGCAGGGTTACGACACGATAACGGATCAATATTATTATTTTCTTATTACAAAATGTTTTGTTCCCAATTCAAAATGTGAAGAAAACAGAAAGATATTTACCAGCCTGGATGAGAATTGTTTTCTCAAGGAAAGAGTATTTATATCAGTGACAAAGATGGGAAAATTGATGGTGTATGAATCATGTTGTGTTTTGAAGAAGTTTCTCATAGTGCTGGTGTTGATAAGCTTGTATGTGATAGTGTCTGTTTATCATTCGGAAAATGTGCTAAGAAAAGGTAAGATCAAATGACAAGGAACACTTAAGCTCGTATTTATAAAGCGATCTCAAGATTGAGAGCAATATTGAGTGCGGATTTGACAGGTAATTTTGTACTGGAATGACATTTCTGATACGAACTCAAACTCGCTGTCACTCTTGAGAGCTGATTATAAATACGGGCCTTACTGGATGGGACGTCTAATATCTTCCTTCATCGTGAGGGTTCGTGAGTCAACGACCCGATAAACCTTTATTATCAGATTTTTTACCTCAAAGCCCCATAACTTCAGAAGAAGTGTAAGTAATAGGTAGAAGACTTTTACGTCATATAGTTATGTGATATTCATCCATTAATGATACTATCAGTGATTTGTAAATTATGTCAATTAATTATTTAAATAAACAAAATCTTAATTATCCAATTAATATACGATTGCTTGCTTATAAGGAACGTCTTTATTTATAAAGTTTTAATGATTGAAAGAATCTTTTATTTACTTGCAATTACAAATAATTATTCAACAACTTATTAAATACATTTTAAGTATTATTCAGTATTCAATCATATATTCAAACATAGTAGCTCATTGATTGACAACAAATTATGTTTATTACAAAGATGGCCTCTTAAAGAACTTTATATAGAAAACAACTTTAAATTGAATATGACATATCGACTAAGGAACTCTAAATTCTAAATCGATGTTGGAGTAAAAATTGGAATTCAGATCATTTGCAAATTGACCACAGAAACTCGATTAAACATTAGACACACGTCCAAATTAATTTAAAATGCAAAACAAAGTTGATCGAGCTGTGATCCGAATATCATATCAAATTTATTTTAGTCACCAATATAATTACATACTGGCTTACTTCAAAGATTTTATCAATTAAAATTCTAGGTAGATACAGACAGATGGAATAAGTGAATATATTTATTTAATGAATTCAATGGAAATATAAATTGCTAAAAGCTAAAAGAAATGATCGCACAATCAATAATTTAAATTTAGCACGCTAAAATTAGACTTTCCTCAAAATTGCTGAAAATACTACACTGTACCTACCTAATACTAATACTAATGTTATCTTATCTTATAACAAAAATGAATAGTCTGTTAATATTAAGGCAGATTGATTTAAATAAGCTGCTTTCTGCGTGTGCGCACGTTAGGTATTCGTATCTCGGAGAGTTTGCGCGGGAGTGCATCTATAGCAAAGAGGGCTTTTCAAGGTAGGATTTTGGTTAAATTTTCTTTTCCAATAAATTTAATTGAAAATTGGAGGTCATTTATTTTTTTAACAATGAAAATGTTTACTTCTTCTATAAATAGTGACAAAAACTGACTCTAGCTTCTTCTTTTCGTGTCATTTGTAACTTATTTGATCATCTTCCAATCATATTTTTTTTGAACAAGTGATATCGCATTGATAGGTTATTTATACGCCTATGTTCGCGATAAACATGAAATATCTACATTTAAACATTGTAAGTAAAAGTAAATGTTAATAAAATAGTCACACGTCGTTTCTTATCGCGATGAACCATAGCGGTGCCGTGTCGGCCGACATTAAATGTCCAACTTAAGAAAACTATTTAAATAGGTGAGAATGATCTTAGTAGTTAATTTTTTATACACATAAAACAAACATCTTTGACATGATAATATAATAATAATAATATTACTCATATTAAAGTTGTTTAAAAGGGCCTCTACGTGTTGGCTTCGGCCCAACGCACGCCTCCCAAAAGTCCGGGACTCTATAGTCCCGAGATAATGGTAACACACACATAATAATAATAATAAAAATTTATTGCAGACCATGTCCATATGTTACAATAAAATAGGTACAAAATTAAATTAAAAATAATATGAATAGCTTCTTTGACATTAAAAGTATTTTTGCTAAGAAAAAGGACAATAAAACGAACACAACAACACTTTGGTGCCTTTAGTATTCATGCAATGTTTCCAAGGGAATATTGTTTATCTCGTGGTCGTGATAGAAAGTTAAGATAAAATCCGACACCTTAAAATTCAGCGTGATAGTTTTATTAAGTTATTGGGCGCCTTTTCCACTAGACGGCACGGCACCGGCAACGGCGTGGGCGACCGGCACGGTACCGTCGACGACATAATGAATGAAAATCAATAAAATTATATGACACGCTTTTCCACTTGCCGGCACGTCACCGGCACGGCATGTCGTCGATTCCCAAAGGTATTGGCACGTGATCGTCGCCGTGCCGGTGCCGTGCCGTCTAGTGGAAAAAGCGCCTAATCCGTGTAGGGATTCACCAATGGATTCACTACAACTGAACTGGGTTAGGTCATAAGACTTTTGACTCAAACATTTTATCTCATTGCGATGACATCAGCAAATAAATACTATTGATCTAAGCACATTTAAAGCATCAAATAACCTACTAACTAGACCGACCATCAATAACAATAATATGCAAAAGTCATGTTAATAAAAATGTAAGAGGTTACATCACTTCCTAGTAACACCGAATGTCGGTCTAGTTAGTAGGTTATTTGATGCTTTAAATGTGCTTAGATCAATAGTATTTATTTGCTGATGTCATCGCAATGAGATAAAATGTTTGAGTCAAAAGTCTTATGACCTAACCCAGTTCAGTTGTAGTGAA
>JARACY010001520.1:0-56628 GCA_029255725.1 Scrobipalpa atriplicella
ACGATAAGACTTCTTGTTAGAATAAAGAAGCCAACAAATTTAGCCAACAGCTTCTGCGAAGATTATATAAAATGATCTTGAACATTATGAAATACAGAGCAAATTTTTCATATAAAATGTTATGAATTCAATATAAAACATTTTTTAATTTTCCTTTTTATGTACCTCTACCTGCAGATTGCACCAGGCTAAGAAATCAAGCAAGACATTGAATTCAAAACATTTGATGACATAAAAATTGTGCTCTATAAAAGTTTAAAGATAATACATTGATGTCTATATTTCATCTAGATATATAAAGATATAGGATTGTGCTATCTGGGAAGTGGAAACTTGGATTTTGTAAACAATGTATTAGAATAGATTTTTTTATTTAGATTAAGACTAGTTGCATAAATTTGAATGAGAAATGGTAAGAGAAAATCTGAAGCTAAATTCCACACACGACAAAAGTATTTTCCTAACATTGATATTTAAAGTATTTTTGACCTACTATTAATAAATGAGATTGGTCTCAGTCTTATACTATGTGTATTAAAGTGGGTATGATTCGAAATAACAGTAAGGTTGATAAAACAGTATTTAACATTTAACTTAACAATTTCAACATTCGATACAAAACGTCGCTTTTATAAATCCTATCTAAGTATACAATAAAATTTATTGGGATTTCATATAAATTGGGTCCTTAATTTATATTATAAAGAAAATTGCGAAAGTGCTTATAATGCACAAATACTTCTCATGTCCATTGCATGTAGATAAATAAATTTCAGATATCAATTTAATATTTCATAAAAACTTCAAAAAGAAATGCTATCACTATTTTAAATTAGTGATCGTACATACACACGAAATTGAAATCTTTTCAATAATCGTGATAGAGAAATTAATTCCTAACTTTTTCAAATTATAATTATAAAGTTTATTTTGTATTTAATATTACAAGAAATTAATAATGAACTTCATACTTAATTTATTAAGCACATTACCTACTCGTAGATTCGCCTGCCCATTTTTATACGTTTTAATTAGATAACTTGTAAATTTAGAAAAGAGCCTAATTATAATTTTGAAAATTGCTTAGTTTTATTGATAAGTACAATCACTATTTCAAATTGTAGATGATTGTTTTAAATGATTAATATATATTTTGTTTGATCTTGACCTAGCACTTACTAGCAAAATACGTGAACTTATTTTGGAAAACTTTGGAAGAAATGGTTTTTACTTCATTTGGGTTAAAAAAGGTATTTTTATAATTTGATATAAACTTAAACCAAATAAAGATTTTGTTCTCTCATTTCAATTCAAATATTTACTTCATAATTTTTAAGGGTTACATCATATCTTACATTCCTTATTACACTGGGATCACAGATATTCATGCCATCCGAATAAATATTTCACTACTAATGCAAAATTTTGTAGACACTTCGTATTATTTATTCATAAAGTAATTTATGTATGATTTTAACATTATTTAATGCAATGGCGCACTTATTGACATTCAAATAAAATTTGCAATAATCAACGTTGCAACAATATTTCATTCAAAATTTACATTTTCTTACATTATACTTTTTCTACATGGACGACATTGTGTTAGGTGATACTCTTTTATACAATACAAGTTATTAAAACTTACTTCTATGAAATAAGTTTTCCGTGGGTAGACTAGCTAGATCATTAAATTTTCTCGACCCATACCAATATTCGACTATCGAACAATATTCCATTTCGCTTTCTAATGGTGAATGTTCTTAACATGTTGTAACACTCAAAGTAAAACCGAAAAAACCTATTTCGTTTAAAATACCTATTGATAGACGTCGCAAGTCGCAGCCACTTGTATGATGAAATAATGTTTCGTTACGCAGCTTTGTGTTTCTTTCTTGGATCTCGCCGATGCTCGCTTGACGAATGTGGTTTCAACTCTCTACAGTCCAACTGAGGAATGATGAAAATAATTAACATTCTCATCCTATCAATATTAGAAACGACGAAAGCATAAAATATGGTATTTTTGCTGGTAATCAATGTTTGAAGGATAGCAATGGGAGGAGAAAAGCTAGCATTTATCATTATAATTTTATCATTTATTAAATAGTGAGAAATATTACATATTGTCAAAAAGTATACATTAAATTAATGCTGGACTGGGAGTGATTGAAAAACATAGAATGTGCCAGCTGCATCTCCTCCCGTGCATGCTGTAAAAATCAGCTAAGGGATTAGAGGGTTTCAGTGTATGGCAATTTAGGCGATGGGCTGACAACCTGTCACTATAGCAATATACATAATCATCATCTGTATTAACCCTCAAAACTTGTCAGACGTGGCGGAACGACCTATGTTTAGGTCGGTTTTGCTCTGCCTACCCCATTAGGGATAAAGGCGTGATTATATGTATGTATGTATGTATGTAAATTAATTGAATTGACCAGAAAGTAATAGGTACTTTTTTATTAATTGCAACTTACCAATGTTTCATCATCGGGTACTCTCGATAAAAGATCTAGAACTTCGTTGTTTGGTATTGTGTGCGGCCGTAGTATTTTTCTCGTAAATTTATTTACACCTGGAAAGCAGACAAATAAAATTATGTGAGTCTCAGGTCTTAGTAACGATGGAAAGATTTTGGTAGGAAAACGGTAGGTACTATTTTCTACCTACTATTTTGTTGTGTAACGATAACAAAGAAAAAATACTTTAGCACTCCGAATATACTCGATCGAACACATCAAATCTCTGTCATAGTTTTTAAGATCATTGCTTAGGTAAACAAACAACATGTATGTAACAAATAATTATTATTCTGATTCTGTAGGTACAGGTGTGCCTGTTTGTGAGACTTGGCAGTGACACGGCAGTGCATTTCAGGTTTTTTTGTATGTTTTTTTTTTACTTTTTTTTTTTTTTTTAATATAAGGTTTTACGGCTCTGGAAACTGAGTCCTTTTGAGCCAGTCTTATAATATCTTCTTCCTTCTTTTCTTCAACTTAAATTAGGTATTAAAATAAGAAACCTCAACTTACCCCAAGCCATGAGCAAGTAGCGAAGTGGTATCACATACAAAACTAGCATCCCTCCAAATAACATAATAATTGCTATGTAACTCAGATACGGCACCGTGAAGTTCATAAGACTGAAAATAAACAAATTGGTAAATCAGTAAATCTATAACAGGTGTAAGTGTAAGGGACAGCTTACCGCTAATTAAGTTCAAGTTCAAGTTCTTTATTGCATATATCAATGTAGAATACAAAGTTGTGTATGTAATACAAAGCAAACATAGTTGATAGGGAGGGAATTAATAAACGCTCAGTCAATAAAAATGAACAACTTACACAATGAGATTCTTTCAGGCAATTAAAAAAGAAATTGACTGTTCCTGCTGAAAGTTTTTAGTCATTTTCGTTATCTGAGCAATCCCTATCAGTTTTTGGGATGCTGTCCCTTACACTACGTATATTAGCAAACCTCACAATCTCATGAGATGGGTACAATATAATCTCCATAAGATAAAATGAAGATACATACTTTTTCACAGCCTCTCCTAAAGAAGCGACGTATCCTATCGCATTTTGAACCGTCTGCGTCACCTCTTGTATAGCTTGCAGTCTTTCTTTTAGAGATTTCTTTTCTTCCTAAAATAGAAAAATATTAATGAAATGCTTTCTTTCGTCGTATTTTTTTCTCTATTGGCAATAATTTGTATACTTTATATCCTGCTGGTAACACAAATTGAGCAAATGAAAATTAAGACCTTCCTGCATAAAATTAGACTGTATTTTTCATTTAATTAAAGATATTGATTAAATTACCTTATCTCCCTCTTCTTCGTCATCCTCTTCTGCTAACAAGTCTTCATCATCAACTGGGATCAACAAAGGGTTGCCTCCTGAAATATAATTTTTATTTCTTTAGTCGAAGGTTTTGCCTTCTTTTTAACAAATAAACGTCTAAGAAATCTGTACAAAGCACGTCGTAGGACATATTTAATTCTAGACATTCTTCTGAAGAAGAAATATTTTATGAACTGAAGTCGAAATTAAATACAGAATAACAAAAAAAAAGAGAAAAGGAGACTAAGACCGCAACCTACATACAACACCAAACTTACTACAAAATATTCTTAAAATAAACTTTATTTCTGGACTTCTCTTAAATCTGAGAAGTCCAGAAATAAAGTTTATTTTAAGAATATTTTGTAGTAAGTTTGGTGTTGTATGTAGGTTGCGGTCTTAGTCTCCTTTTCTCTTTTTTTTGTTATTCTGTATTAATTTCGACTTCAGTTCATAAAATATTTCTTCTTCAGAAGAATGTCTAGAATTAAATATGTCCTACGACGTGCTTTGTACAGATTTCTTAGACGTTTATTTGTTAAAATGATACAGAAACTTAATAAGTACTAAAAATAATATTAACGGCAACGCATTTAGTATTTCAACATACTGCAAAACAAAAAGAAAAGAAAAGAAAACAACCTTTCATATTGACGAAATTACCAGTCAGTCTGTAGATGATCCAGTTTCTGGTCAAGTAGACGAGCAGTAAGAAGGGCAACATCCACATCTCGAAGTAATAGCAGAACGCGAGCCAAATGAGGAGGCCACAGAAGGAAAGCAGTCTTGACTCCCATTCGAAACAATCTCTGCAAAGAAAAATATATATAAGTAGGTACCTTTATGTAAAAAACTTTATATAAAATCGACAAAACCGGGAAAATAATTCTCTACTGCAAGATTATTTTATTACTATTTCATTTATGAATTTAAGACTATTTGCATACGGATAAGCATGTTACTTAGGCAGAACACCGATTATAAAAAAATTTACACTGTAAAAAATTATAGATAGGTAGCGAATAGGTATCAAGAAATTCATGAAAGAATATTGAGGCTTTGTCAGAAAATATAGGCACATATCTACATTCTTATGAGGGGTGAATTACATGGCCAATCATCGAGTTTAGAACATTTTTATTAATATGAGTAGACAACAAAAAATTCTATGTAAGACTGAAATCCAAGAAGAATATTTTCAAATGAATTTGGTTATCAGTATTGTCAAAACTTGAACTTACTGTAAGAATTTTCCAACTTCTATGAACCACATGATAATCGCCTTCAGTCTCATGACGTTTCTTATGAATAACTGTCTCTTGAACTTAGCCTCTAGTTGCATGTACTTTGGCTCTTTTGGATTAACGGCCCTTATTGCAGCTTTTAGCTGTAAAGAAGATATTATAAACAGAACACGTAATTGTTAATCATGGCTGTGACGATCCCACATCTTTTCTATTATAGCCTTTAGAAAAACGGTCGCAATCTTGTTATTCAGGAATACAAGCTAGGAGTTTATTACAAATTACGAGGCTTGGCAATTTTTTACACTTTTTAATTTCGATAAGATAACTTTTTCTTACTTTAGCAAACATAAAATTAGTTCGAAGTTATTATAGAATGTAAGCCTTGGCAATTTTTTACACTTTTCATTTGAATATTGTATTTTTTTTTTATTAACAAACTGAGATCTTACCGGATTCCATATCACAGTCATCTCCAACAGAATTTGGGGATGGTTTCCTTTCGCCCGTGCCCTCATCTTCTTATCCTTCAAGGCGTACCATCTCTTCTCCCCGTTCCTTATATGCAGCAGTGGTATCGCCAGCTTGCCAAGGAACTCCACTTTGTGATCGTGGTCTTCGTCGTACACTGTTATTTCTAGTATTGAACTGATGTCTTTTACTGTGCTGGATGATTGAAAATAAAGTTATTATTTAGGGAGAACTTACAAAAGGAGTAAAAAGTCCAAGGAACACATAAAATAATGAAAATAGTATTATGACTCCCCAAGAGAAGAGAAGTCAATCAATCAAACAGCAGTTCTGTCTGTAGCTACGAGTGATGCACATTTTTTTTTTTATTTCCTGGAAATCATGTTAAGTTTCTTCAGTGGACACAACAACCACCCGTTCCCTCTGTAAGATCATTGCAATTTTTAATGTGTTTCTTTTTTTGATAGATAACATAATGTTTCGGTTCTGCCTCAATCATCAGTTCATCACCAATACTTACAAAGTAAATATCTTCATCCAATTAGGCGCTAAAGTCTTGTACTCTGTATGGGTCTGGAGTCTTGCATTGCCCAGCTCTAGCACGCAGAACGGGTCTGACTTGCCTCCAAGATCAGCCGCTGCCAGACCCTTGGCTCCGTAGACCTTGACGCAGAGCCAGCCTACTCCGCTGCAGGTCTCGTTTAAATTATACCAACACTGTAAGAAAAATTTAGTCAGAAAATTTATACTTTTAAGGTTTGTTATAGTACAAGTATTTTTTTAGGAGTGATGAGATCCTAGCGGTCCACCTCGGGCTTGCTTGTGGATAAGTCTAACCTAACAATCCCACGTAAAAATGAGGTAGGCTCTGCAAGGCTTAACTTCTTTCGACGTTACAACCACTGGGCTCGAGCAGCTTGCTGTGTTCCAAGTCAGTATTTGAGAATTCCAGTGTCATTAAGGCTTCTAGGTGAACTCGTTCCATCGTCGGTTATGGTCTGGCCACGTCTGGCCTAGACCAGAATTTAAAAGTAAACTCATTGCAAAGAGTCCTTCATCAGAGAAGTCAGTCGATCAATTGTAATTTAAGTATTTTCTTTACTGAGATTTCAACACGTATTGAAAATATTGAACGATTAGAGAAAAATTACTCACGTATCGCCTCTCAATAATTTCAAGATCTCTAGGGTTTTCCTTATAACTAGTCAGATCTGTTATAGTCTCCGATTGGGTGGTTCCACTAATGGTGAGCAGCAAGAATATTTGGCCATTCCCGTCTTCTAAATCCTTCATAATGTTGTGCGTTTTCTCTCTTTCTAACTGCGATAAATCTATTGAGCACCTGCGAGTGGAAAGAGTAGAAGATATACCGGGTGTAAGGGACAGCTTCCCGCAAACTGATTGGGATTACTCAGTCAACGAAACTGGACGACTGTCTTTAAGAAATTCTTTCAGGAAATAAATAAAAATTTGCTCAATACTACAAGCATACAATGTCAGTTTGCTTTGCGGGAAGCATTTTCTTAAACCCTGTAGAAGTTAGTAGCCTCTATAGTCTAGTGGTCTATTGGACTTTCGATTCGAAGGCCATACAGGCCATTTAGTCAACTGTTCGTATTTTTTAAGCTATATAATTTCTATCGGTCTCTTACCTCCCTAAGAAGTCGTCTTTCGTTTGCTTATCTTTGTCCCAAACGGTGACTTCCAGAACCTGTTCCTGATCATCATACAGATGTAAGTCGAATTGCTCCAACCACGACGGATGCAATGTTTTCCACACTACTTTACTTTTGTATTTTTCATTACCTAACCTGTAAAAAATATTCAATGAATGATGAGACAGGAATATTAGAAATAAGATTATATTCTCTGGTATTACATGTTTCACGTTATTTGATCCCGCTTCATAATTTGGCAATCATAATTTTTACCATTACCATTCCTTTTCTGAAATGTAATTATTTTAAATAATCCCAATTTTACATGTTGATTTTTATAAAGTCAGAATAGGTGTGGTATATAGGTGTGAAATTGAACTCATACAATACTGTCAGAATTTTCTGATCAGAAATTAACCTAACCTAACCTGGCATCACAAGTAGACGTGAGACGAAGAGGCTCACCTAAATTTACAATAAGGATCGCTAGACCGTGTATCCAGGTCCATAGCCGGCAGATTTCTCGCTTCCACCAGTACTATTGTCACCACCGAGCTCCAGATCTGTGCCTTCAGCCGCTTGTTAACGTCACTTAGCCTGGTGTTCTTCAGAAGGTACTGGAAAAGAGAATATTATTGTAAGGCTCGTATTAATAATCAGCTCTTGAGACTGATAGTGAATTTGAGTTCGTATCAGTAATGTTATTTTTAGTACAAAATGACCTGTCAAATCCTCAATCTTGGGATCGCTTTATAAAACGAATCTTAGTTCGAATTCAAATACAAAATCAATCTTACGATTAAACATCCGTTATCAATTATTAGCTTAACCAGTAAAAATTGTAATACGTAAAATCAAAAGTACCTATACGCTGAAATGATTTCAGAAAACTGACAGCTGATATACATCCAATCCATGCATCTTTCGCTTCCGACTTGGCGGTACCACTGTCGTGCCCCTTAGGTACTATTAAATTTATTTTACAACTTATTGATATTAAATATAGTATTATTTATTAATTAGTGTTATTGGAAAATAGATGCCTTAGATATAACAGCCCCAAGCGACGCATAAAAGTTATTTGTGAAAAAAGCGATAAACACAAAAACAAAATTAGTTCCTTCCAACACCTTTATTAATCCACAACATTATCACACCAAATCAAATACCCTATGGATCCTGTCTCCTTTACTCTTGAGCCTGGGGAACTTATTGCCGATCCTTTCCACCAGGTCGGTGCAGGTGCTGAGGACTGATGTGGAAGCCATGACCAGGTCCAAATGACCTGCAGGTGGTAGACTGCCTGCTCGAGGTCTGAATTCTGAAGGACGCCTGGAGATCAAATGAGTATGGAGTTAGTCATGCACATAATACTTTGGATTTGAGTCAATAGGTAATGTATATTCATTGCATTGCTTTGTATCTAAATGTTGCAGAGGAAAATTGATTTGTGAAAAATGAATGTTTTTTTTTTCATAAACACTGAGTGTCTTAAATTAAAAAAAATATGAAGAATCTTTGGTGTATGAACCTACCTATAAAACTAAACAACTATAAGCTAGGTCGAAATATGAAAAAATGGGCCTTCCATATAAAATTAAAATGACTCAAGTAGCTGACACTTGATCCATAAGAATAAATCTGTGCCTCCAGTGTAAAGGGGTTTAACTCAAAAACAGTAAATGTTCAGGAGAGAAAAAAACACTTAAAAGTAAATTTTGTCCTTAAATTCTGCCCGTCACTGCTTGCTTACAATCAATAACTTATCGAAAGATTGACAAATTACTAATAAATACTTATTTTTACACTTACCGTAGTATTGATGACTTCAACATTCAAAGTTAAACCCTATTTATTACAGAAAATACAAAATGATCATTTAAAATAATTTTGTGCAAAACGATTAAACTCAACATAAATACGTAAATTGACGGATGGCGTCAAAGCGATAGCGCGGAACCTTTTCCTCTCGCTGAGCTGAAAGATCAGCTCGACTCGGTTAGTGCGCTGCACCCCGCAAATACCTCACCCCCGCACGTCCTGTGCACTTTCATCGCTTACCACAAAATTATTATTGTAATAATTTGTGTATACAGAACAAAGTGTACCTACTTTGACTTCAAAAAATCGAACTTTTTTGAATATAAACCTTTTTTTCACAAACGATATCTCCAAAACTATTAGTCGTGTCAAACTAAAAGTCAAAACAAGTTGTAGAGCTTCGAAAAAGAAATACAGTGGTTAAAAAATCCATAATTGGGCCAAACTCGAGTTTAACCCCTTTACACAGGAGGCTCATAAATAACTCTCATATCTCAGGGACTGCAATACGCCATCATGATGATGATGATGACTTAGTATAATAGAAGGAATAATAAACACTACGTTACCTGCTTTCATTCGAAGATTCACAAGAGAAGCATGAATCACTTGAGCTCCCAATCTCTGTGGTACTCTCATCGTAGGCCAAATTAGAAGCAGATAGACTCTTTCTCTTATACAAGACTCCATTCTTCTCTATACTTATGAAATCCTTACAAATATCCTTTGGGTCTTTTTCTACTACATCTTTGGTATCTATAGGAGGTGTCAAAGGCTCATGTACTACAAATTTTGGTATAGTATTATTAGTACCATTAGATTTTTCATCTTCGTCTTTCTTTAAATCGGAATCGGTAGATGTTCTATCATCGACACTATTGCTACGGCAGTCACTATCAAAAGAACTTTTGTCATCAGAAAGATGTGATACGAATCTAGAAATCTTGGAGCTAGATCTTTCCAACTTATTTTGGACTTGGTCTTGGATATCTTCAACTCGGTCTTGAATCTTCTCTTGTAGTCTGTTGAAGTGGTATTTTATTTTGTCTAAACGTTTATCCTTGTCTGTCGCCATTTTTTATCGCACTGGTTAGTTTCACTTTTATCAAAACTTTTGGGGTTAGGTTTTAGATCACTGTTATTTTTGCTCGCATCTTTTAACACTAAATTGAACACAGTTACAGTTTTTTCAGCAAGTGTTTACACTACAAGATACAAAATAAAACTGCTTGTAATATCTGAATTGATCAACTTATAAAAAGCTCATTTCAAATATAAATATTTTGTATTACTGGACGATATTTCCTATTCGCATTTCAGCAACTCCTACCGATAATGGACAACTCAATGTTGTGGTTAGCAATATACCTATATATGCCCAAATAAAGCCTTAATTATAATTATGTAAGTAAGCCAAATACAGTTATTATTTCCCCGTAGGTATTGTTATAATTAAAATAAGGAAAAACCTGAGTGAGTTCCTATGGACCAATTTTGCTTATGCTTCGATAATGATTTCCGAAAACTCATTCCCACATTTCCCACAAATCGAACAATGTTTATAAAGTAATTGACAGTCGAGGTGAACGCAGAAAGGGATTTGGCCGATAATTCGGTGTATTTTCGGCTTCCAATACAAAACAAGGCAGTTAAGTCTGGAGTGGTTTACTAATAATAATTTGGCCATTTCCATGCTGGACTGAGAGCGATAGAAAAACAGTTGTTCCAGCTGCCTTTCCTCCCGGGCATGCTGTAGAAGTCAGCAAAAGGGATTCGAAGATTATTTACGGGGCTGACAACCTGTCACTCACATTACAATCTAAATTGCCCTCAATTTTTGACAGACATTTGCTCTGTCTACCTCGTAACGTAAGGGATAAAGGCGTGACTTTATATGTTAGCCATTATTCATAATAATAATAATGGAAAGTACAGTATGGTTCACATTTATACTTAGTTTCACCAAGACTGCAAATTTTGAATCGGGTTTTCGAAGGTTGTAGCATTCACAAACTATCAGTAGCAGAATCTGATGTAGGTACTAAATTCTCCGCTCGTGACTAGGTACAAATTGTAATTTATAGGGGTGAACTTAATTCACGATAAATCCATTTAAGGGGATCTCCGGTGCCGCCAGCGCCCTCATCAATAAAAAAATCATTACTCACTGAAAACGCAATGAATCGAAAATCCGGTAAACCAGATTAAAGAATTAGGTACTGAAGTTTGTTTTAAGCACTATAAATTCATGATTCAGTGTTTACAGCAGTTACAGATTCCAAAAGTGCTAAAAGCGGCCGTTTTTCGCAAATTTTCCTTCTGTTACTACCAGGAACTATGAATTGCAACTTTATGATGTTCTAAATTATCTTCTTTGCTTTTATTTCAATCTGGTTTACCGGATTTTCGATTAATTGCTTTTTCAGTGAGTAATGATTTTTTGACTGATGAGGGCGCCACCTGGCTCAGGGTAGCCCCTTAACTGGGAAGTTTCAATCGCTGCTGTAGGTAAATCCAGCATGGATATTTAATTTTAACTGTGCCCTTTAAAAGAAAGGGCAGCTACAGAATAATAAATAGTAGTACTAGCTAGGTCCTTACATATGAAAATGCCGATACTCAATACTGGCAACTATGAAAGAACGACAATTTTATTGTAAGGAGGTGGTATGTTGAGCTCACTTGCGCCCCCAACAAGAAATAAATTAATTGTGTCTCAATGAATATTTTATGTTTCGCGAAAATCTTTTTCTTCATTTCCTGAGAAAAAGTAAACCGACATCGTTCGAGATATCAAGTAGAGAATTTTGGCTAAGCTAGGATTAATTTTATCTCAAACAAGTCACAGTAATCCCCTTGATAGGTGTTATTATGGCTTAGTTATGGAAATTAGTTACTTCCATGCTGAACTGGGACTGATAGAAAAACATAGAATGTGCCAGCTGCATCTCCTCCCGGGCATGCTGTAAAAACCAGCTAAGGGATTTGAGGGTTTCAGTGTATTGTAATTTAGGCGATGGGCTGACAACCCGTCACTACAGCAATATACAAAATCATCTGTAATAACAATACGGACGTGGCGGAACGACCTTTGTTTAGGTCGTTTTTGCTCTGCCTACCCCATTAGGGATGTATGCGTGATTTTATGTATGTATGTAGTTATGGAAAACTAGTTTTATAAACCGTTTCACTCGAGTCGACACTATATAGATATTTCCGTGGCTACTTTTCCCCGCTAATTCGAGGTTGTATTCTGATTTAAGTGGTGAGCTGACAACCTATAACTATGCGTTCAATCTAAAATAGACCTTTATATTTGTTAAACGTGGCGAAAGTGCCTTTCAATAGGCGTTTAACACTCTGCCTACTGCATAAGGGATAAAGGCATGACTTTATGTAGTTGAGGGATATTGTAATTGCTAAAAAAATAAGCAAAATTAATTGAGACATTTTAATTTTTTATTACGTTGCTATGTAATGTAGGTATGGCCTATTTAACTTCGTAAGTCCTATATTGCAGAGTAGGTACAAACACTCACAAAATATCGACTTTTCCATGTAAACACCATAGTGGTTTTAGATAAACCCGTATTGTATTTGCACAGCCTTGTACTGTGGTGGTTATACGAGATAAGGTTGAGTGGGTGACAAATAAAATGACTACATTAGACGCTATAGACACAAACATACACACCTTTATACCAGGTGTAAGGGACAGAATCCCGCAAACTGATAGGGGTTGCTCAGTCAACGAAACTGAACAACTATCACCAGGAAATTATTTCAGGAAATAAAAAAAAAATGCTTTTCCGTACAAATTGTCTGATCAAGGTGGTCATTTTGTATGGAAAGGTAAAAAAAAAAATCACGTGGCGGAAGTTGTTCAGTTTCATTGACTGAGCAACCCTTGCGGGAAGCTGTTCGCTACACCCCGTATACTGTAGGTACCTATACGAAGCGGTGTTCATGAAACAAGCAAAATCATGAATAAGTTAAAGTACCTACTGAGGATATTTATTATATACATGAAGAAAGAAGTCTTCAATTTATGATCGTTAGTTTAATAAAGTAACTAATTCAATTTACCTATTTGTATAAAAAGAGGACGTCCTCAAAAAAGGTCAGGTCAAGGAGTTCTAAAAAAGTGACGAGTGTGCATGAAAAGACAAAGAAAGTGGAAGGAATTACCTACTTAATCATTTCCCCAAGAAAAAGTGTAATTTTTAGTATAGGTATTTCATAATTTGAATTTCAAAATCTTTTTTTTTATCTATTGAAGTATTCTGTAAGTAAACAAACCAGTCAAAACAAACAAACGAAACGAACATTCTAATCGAATCCCATATGTGTCGATTTGCGTATGAATCTGAAATGAGCTCATGCTGTTTTATGATCGATTATACTCTACAGGGTGTAAACAACTACTTATTACTTTTTAGCTACTATATTCCGGAAAAATATAACATATACAAAATTCCGTTCGACGACCCGCATAGCCTAGTTGGCAGAGCATCTGCCTGCTACGCAGAGGGTCCCGGGTTCGATTCCCGGCTGGGCAGACATTTGAATGATGAATTCAAATGTCCGTTTCTGGGTCTGGGTGTTCTTTGTGGTTGTTTCTGTGTATGGAACCCCGATAGGGGGAATCCTAGTGGCGGTTATGAGTGTGATCGTGTTGTACGAGTACAACCATCTACCAATATGAAATCCCGAATTATGTAAGGTGTATATTTTCGAAGGTAGGAAAGAAGTTCTATAATATAACATTAATTGTTTCGTACATAAACAAGCCCTTATAATTTGATTTAATTACTACTTTGATATCACAGAACTTATCCCGCAGAAATATTTCAATATGGGTACCATGAATCTGTTCATGCATGCATTGTAGTTTAAATGATTTCAATTGCAGTACTTATACATTTATATTAAGTATTACGACATTTACCTGTCCTCTATCCAAAGGTTGCCTGGTAGAAATTTTGCTACCATGGCAATAAGGCCGCCTACATTGTACTCTTTTACTTGTGTTATGATTATGATATATGTTTATGTTACTTGTTAATGTATTCTCTTAACACCCTGTATAGGTGATGGCATGCAGCTGCCTTCACGGGTTTCTCGTTAGATATAAGCTAAGTAATTGAAGCTGTAATTGGGTAGGTAACTGCCTCCGTGGTCTAGTGGTCTGAGCCATGGACTCTCGATCCGGAGGCCCTGCTGGGTTCGATTTCCAGGGGAGAACGCAAAGTGGATATTTGTCAATTTATCACATTTGTCGGTCCCGGTCGCTGTCTTTGATAGTGGTCGTTACAGAATCCATGTCAGAGGCCTATTAGCTGTGCTATTGGGTGGTTTGGAAACTCTGACACCAGGGTTCATCGGGTCGATTGACTCGAAACCCACACGACAGAAAAAAGGAAGAAGTGAACAGACGAATCACGATGTTTTTGTAATTAAAATCATACCTTAGGCAAATCTTATAACTTTCCTCAAGTTACCAGATGCCGGCTGACAGAGATTTTATTTTGAACTTCCAAGTGCTTCTACTTTGTTAAATCTTACTACTGAAGACACTAACAATAGACAGACTGACCATTCGTCCAAGTATTATTAAGTTTATTACGAGTGATAATAGATTTTATCTTTTCCTGTTAAATGAATCATAGTTAAGTGGGCAAGTTATAGGTATTTGCACTAACTTTTGTTGGTTTGCGAACTTTGTCATTCGTATACCCTACTACGTATTTACCTATGTATTTCTCGTATCATCATCGTCCCCCTATTTATTAAACATATAGGTATGTACATTTTAGGTCGGAAGGTAATCTATTTCGGTCAAATCAATTCGCGATTTTTTGACATATTTATTCAGAACTCGGTTTAAAGAGTTTATTCATAATAATAAGATATTTTTCTGTATTATTGTGTATTTTTTGAGAGTGAAATCTTTAAGCGATGAGTTTAAAAAAAAAAAAATTGATGCCCCACCATGATCAAACCACCTATAAATAAAGGTCTGACCGTCTGACGTCCATTGTCCAAACAAAAATGCATGACCAAGGCCATAAGGGCATCGACTCCAACCATACTGCAGATTACAAACCAGGTTTAGATGGAATGGATACCGTGTAATAATATACTTACATACATACATACATATAATCACGCCTTTATCCCTAATGGGGTAGGCAGAGCGTAAACAACCTTAACATAGGTCGTTCCGCCACGTCTGACAAATTTTGAGGGTTATTCCAGATGGATCGGTATATTGCTATAGTGACAGGTTGTCAGCCCATCGCCTAAATTACAATACTGAAACCCTCGACGGTTTATAGTTTTTTCGGCCAGTGTTTCAAGGTTTTCTATGGTGAAAATACAAGTTCCACTTCTCTCACTCCCAGTCCAGCATGGAAGTATACTTAATAATATACTTAGGTACCTAATTAAAAAAAAATTTTAGCATGCACTTGACTCAAAATCATCGATATTTATTTTTTTCCTCTCATCATTAAGATATATTAGTTGAATACCGTGAGTCCATAAGACGCGAGGACAAGTTTTGCTAAACTTTCGTCATATCTTATACAAAGAAAGGGCGTATGAGCCAAGTGGTCAATTTGCAGTTATGACCTTTGTACTGTACAGTCAGCAAAGGAGACATCTGGTCAGGCTCAGTCGAAACGGATGAGATTATTTCAGGAAAATATTTATATTTTTTTAAATTTCGTATCTTTTGCACTCTTGACTGTACCAGAAAGAGTTATATTATGTGAGTACCTAAGTATCAAAACTGTTTACTAACTGTTAGGATTGATTTTCAATTTTGCTAAATTTACGTTTTCAAAATTGGTATTTGGATATTTATAACTTAGAGTTGTACTTATAATTCTTTGTGGTAAATTGCATTTGAAATGTGAAGAGAAGGGTTAGGAAGTGGAACTTGTATTTTCACCATAGAAAACCTTGAAACACTGGCCGAAAAAACTATAAACCGTAAAATTAGCACTTTTTAAAGATAAACCGCCCGATTTCACATGAAAACTCACTTAATAACGTTTGAAACTAACAAAAACACGGTTTGTTCTTTATCTCTCATCGGGTTTGTTTATTTATTTTGGCGCGAAGGTTAAGTTATATTTTTTAAAGATGGCGGCGACGCGTGCGTTCGCGCCCGGCTGCGTTCGGCTACTAAATAATTGGAGAACCAGTCTTGTTATTCGCGTTGTTTTGTTACGAGGTGTGTGCACATGGTGGATATTTTCGTATATCCTGCATTCTGTTACTTTTTTTAAACAAAAGAATGGCAAATATGTGTATGGTGTATGTAGGTAGGTACGTACAGGGTGTCGCATGGTCTGTCCCATAGTGGGCAGTGGGAACGAATAAAACACAGCAAGGTCTGTTCGAAAAGAGAACAGGCATAGAATCGGAGGGCGCACATTTGTATTAACTATCCCACGGCTGGTTGCGTGGCGTTTATGCCTAGGTCTTTGACCTAAAACCTCTAAAATTTAATGTAGAAGGTTACTGTTAATGACTTGGGCATAATCCTCACATGACCAAGCGACAGTTAATTAAATACAAATGCGCGCCCTCAAAAATTCCATGCCTGTTCTCTTTTCGAACAGACTCTAGTTCTGAAAAATATAGCTCCATAGTGGGTCGGAAGATTTAGAAAACGCCATACGGGCCGTTAACTTCTCAAAAACAAGGTTTATGAATAGTGTTAGGTCGTTAGCTAGGTACAAAAGAAAAAATACTACTATTTGATAAAGTATCAAGGAAATTGGGTACTTGACTGGGTAGCTTAAAAAATTCAAAACGTTTATACTTAAAACTGATGGCTAAAAATATTGTGAATTTCATTCATCATTTAAAAAAAAATGCACATTTAGATTTTAATAATCGAATTAAAAGTATAAATAAGTTATTGATTTGAGTAGTCAATATTTACTAAAATGTGACGTCATAACTCACTATTTTCATAAAAAAAGCGTTTTTGACATTTCATAAAAAGTTGCTGATTTGACTAGTTGGAAAGTAGCCAATTGTCAAAGAAATAGCGTCCTATTATTTTCTTTCTTACTATGGCGCCTCTGCCGCTGCCGTTGTGGATACAGCTTAATATTTCATTACTTACTCCTCCAATCCAGTGTGTGAGGTAAGTGCAAGTTTTATACGATTCTTTCGTGTTCTGACGAAAAAGATTGGATTGTACGGTCTATTACAAACTTATAGTACTACTTACCTATCTTTTAGTGTGAATATAAACTTTATTGCCAAGCTAGAAGATACTTAAATCATTTTCGTTAGTTTTATTTGCCGATCAAGTGATTTTTCCAAATAATCTAGCTAACTCTTTTTACTGTCATCAATAACTTTGATCAAGGCATTATAACGTACTTATGACATGTGCTTAACATGTAAAATTTGAACAAAAATAGTTTTTTTACTGTGGTAAGCACATAACTACTTAACTTACTCGTATACATAAGAACTGTTTGTTAGAGTGAGCAATTATAATTCTCAG
Organism: Scrobipalpa atriplicella; assembly: GCA_029255725.1. Lineage (NCBI taxonomy): Eukaryota > Metazoa > Arthropoda > Insecta > Lepidoptera > Gelechiidae > Scrobipalpa > Scrobipalpa atriplicella. Next base: position 17,576 of record JARACY010001520.1, read on the forward strand.
GAGAATGACACAACAATACCACTAGGAATTATTGCACTACGCATTATACCTTATCTACCGCGCCTATGTCAACAGTATCTACAGCTACACCTTTAGCCATTACCCTATATTAGCAGCATTTAAAGACTTGTAAAACCCAATGTCGTATAACAGTGTACATAATGTTTCTAATACCATTACATTACCCTATACGGGGTATAAAGGACAGCTTCCCGCAAACTGATAGGGGTTGCTGAGTCAACGAAACTGAACAACTTACCAACGCCAGGATTTTTTTTCACGAAATGACCACCTCGATCAGACGATTTGTATGGAAAAGGAAAAAAGAAAAATTCATTTCCTGAAAGAATTTCCTGGTGAAAGTTGTTCAGTTTCGTTGAAGCTGTCCCTTACACCCGGTATTAGCAGCAGTTAAAGACTTGTAAAATCCGAGGTCGTATATAGCAGTGCACATAATGTTTCTATTAGCTCAATTCAATAGCCCATTATTTCTGTATTAGTACTGAAATGGAGTTACACGGTTTTGTTTATTAACCTTTTGACCTTATTAAATTGTGATCAATTAAGATTTACAATCACGCCGTACTAGAAAAAAATTAGAACTATATCACAACCTAACCAGCTTTAGGTTCGGTTAGGTTAATATAATGTGTTTTTGAAGTAGGTACATTAGGTAACAGTTTAAAAACAGGGATAAAGACTGCGCTATCTTTGAACCAATATTGAATATCGCTAAAAGCTTTTCCTTTAAGTTTCTTTTTTTAAATAAATTTTAATTTGAAATGGAAAGACGCGTTTACTTTCGACCGAGTTCAGTCTCTTTTGTCCAAAAAGGTCGGTAAATGTGGTGAGATAGTGGAATAAATCAGTTACATAATTATTATTTATTAGATAGATAGCGTATTTTATATATTTGTTAATTTTTACACTAGATCTCAATTCGATTGTCCCGGTTAACTTAAAACAACTTATATTTTTAGTAAAAACATAATACTATGTCTTCCCTGCATTATTTCAGGTTATAAGGGGTCAATTATCAGTTTTCGTGAAATGTTCGAATTTAGGTTAAATGACGTGCTCGCTTCACTCGCGTACCTAATTGATTCAACTTTCGCAGTGTGGTGTGGCGCGCTCGCTTCACTCACGTAACGTATCGATTCGGCTATATTTTGTGTAATGTCGCGCTCGCTACGCTCGCGTAGCGTATTGATTTAGCTTCCTTAGTAAGCCCAGTTTGCTTCATTCGGTTGCATGATGGCAAAAAGCTGATAACATTCAGATGACTGAAAATAGGGCCCGAAAATTGTCGTGTCTAGCCTATATGAGGCCCCCAGACAAAGATAAGCTAGTAACCTTACCTGTTCTTTATCCTCCTGCGACTTGGGCCACAGCGTGACATTGAGCACGATCTCCCCCATATCCTGGTGAGGTTTATTAGGATCCCGGAGACACAGCACCAGGTCTTGCGTGCGGCCCAGCTCCAGAGCCGTCAGGTCCAGGTGGCAGGAGCCCATGAAGTCGTCCTGGAGGCCCCAGTCGTAGTCGAACACCTGGAAACGTGGGGGTCAGATATAACTGCTACGCTGGTTTTGTTTTGCGTTACGAATTGCGAATTGGCAAATAATTGAATAACGCATCATTGAATTAATTCAGGACAACACATCATGCCTGCGCACTGACTGAAAAAAAAACGTTTATTTTATGCCTCTACTACAGTGGTTTTAAAGTTTGAGTGCCGTCAAAGTTCTAACTAATTGGCTACCTTAAGCGGCAGTCGTGAGATAAAACAAAGTAGACAATTCCACTGCATTGCAGTTGATATTGTGCAGTTGAACCAACTTTTTGCAGCCGAAGTAGGTACTGCGAATGCAGTCAGTCTCTCTAGACTTTAGAATCTAGAGCCATTCATTTATAATTAAAATTTATTCTTCCGGGTCAAAAAGGTCTCTTGGGCGAACCAATTCAAAGCCGAAGTTTTTCACAGAGAATACAATTCATGATCACAGTGAAAGGATTCGTGGAACAATAGTAGTGGGAGTTACTTGCAGAGAATAACCTAATTTTGTCTGCACTGAAAAGGTCGACCAGCGTAATGGGAATCTTACTTAAATTAAAAGAGAGATAAGTATATAACAATATATATAGGTAATCCAATGAGAGTTCTTATTTTACTTATTTTTGGTGCAGTCTACGTTTTTATTGCTCTTAGTTCTCTTGTGCCATACTACATATTAGTTATTTAACAGGGGAAATAACTAAGTAATATAATTTAATTCTTACGAAGAAATCCATTATAATAGTACAATTAAGTAGTGTGCGAATAAAACCACTCAGCGGAAGGGATTACATTTTTCTCCATTTTTCTCTCTATAAGTAAAATTTCTTGTTATACTGGGCCAAGCAACCTTTTCAAAGCTGATTTATGACAAAGGTTATTCTTTGCTATAATTATTAGCTTTTTGTATTCCAGCATGGAAGTATAAAAGATGGTAAAACAAATATGTGATTGTAGTTTTTTGACAGAAGTTTATTTGAAAGAAAGGAATTTTATACAAGCGCGGATCCAGAGCGAAGATCATTCATACATAGGGTTAATTTAAGGTATGTGTTAATTTTTCATGAAATGTTGAGCTCGCTTCGCTCGCGTTTTTTAGTATTGTTTATCATCTCATTTTCGTGAAAGATTTCCTCGCTTCGCTTGCGTTTTGTATTACTTATTTAACTGTTTATGTTCCTGAAAAGTCAAGCTCGCTTTGCTCGTACCTAAATAATATTTATTTTCAAGGTCTGTCAGACAGAGATCTTCTGCAGTGAGTTTACCAACCTTAATCTGCACCGGCTGAAACGGATCTTCAATAGGCACGGTAAAGCACTCATCCCAGACAGGATTCAAGTCTCTATACACGATTCTGGACTTGTGCAGCAGCCGACCACCGACCTTGAACTTCACGTAGGGGTCACTGGTTCCTGACAACAGACCTACGTGACCAACAGGCTGGTTAGATGGAAGAAGCGAAAATAAGTAGAAAAGCCTAGCTACGGTCTACTACTAACAGGACAGTCTTGATGTTAGAAGAATATGATAAGTCAGGGGTTGTAAACATTATAATAGAAACTGTTATTCAATAACTACATTTTATTTTAATACAAGTTGCTGTTAGAAATATTAGGTACTACTTATTAATGGAAAAAATCTAAACATCAGTTTATTTTATTGGTTATTATTATTAAGGGTCTATTTGTTATGATTATATTTACAGGCGGTAGTAAAGTCAGAGTTTATGACTTTATGACTATATTTAGCGCTAGCTAAAGTTGGAGCTTAAGCTAAATCTAGGTCTATGAGACTAATCAATTATTAAATATGGCAAAAATCTTTCCAATTACAAGGCAAAGCTCTTAAAATGCGGGAAAATCATAAATGAACGTGCAAACAAAAAATAAAATAAATAAAAACCATTTGTTTTTTGTGTGATAGTGTGAAAATAGCGAAATGATTTCTATTTTTTTTTCATTAATCTGTGGCAGTGGAAAGTTTCTACTGAAGCCTTATCTATATTTCAATAGAGTGACTTTTGCCATCACCTTTTAGTTGACTGGTAGAAATCGCCGATAGGCATTAAGGCCGCCATTGCGTTGTGCAGAAAGTGAAATGACATGAAATAAATCAGTAGAGTAAAAACATTTATCAAAAAAGTTGTTGGGTGGATATTAGCGGCTTGAGAAAAGCATATCAAAAAGTGATTATTATAATTTAAATTTATAAAATATTGCTGAATGTAGCGGCTTACTTTTAAGTAATTTCTCCAAATTATTTATAAAAATTGTTTTTTTTTTCATGGCAAGCCATTCTTTCTTTTTTTTTCAAAACAGTGTGACTGACTGTGGTCTGTGAGTAAAGAGAAAAGTGGGTGAATGTGTAGTGAATGAGAGTAACACTCACCGTTTTTATCCATTGCGACTAGATTTTGGCCTCGTTTCAAGTGTATCCTTAGTTGGAAGAACGCGTATTTTCTTAAATGCTGCTCTCTAAGTTTTTGACCTTCGTCTGGTTCCTGTACATAAAAATAAAATGTTTTACACCCCTGACTTACAACTTGTAGATGGTGTTTTATAGATTTTCCGTTTTTGTGGATTTACTGTACAAGTATTTCACGTTTTCTGAAGACAAGAAAAGATTTCAACGCCTGGAAAATACACGCGAGCAAAATAAAACAGCCTCGCGGAAAAGTGTATTGTTTCAATCTGTCAGGCGTCTGGGGCGTCTGCCGGCGGCCACTGACACGATATTGAATAAAATATTGTTGCTCTTCACGAAATTACTTTTGTGGATGTGTTCTGGCGTAGCGTGAAGCACGAACATGAAAAATTTATTTGATGCGTGTTAGTATAGTATAGAGGGTAGGTAAATATTACTAGTAACTATAACCCGTGCACTTAAAGAAACGATCTATAAATGGCCGCCACTCGCATGCGTTCTCGCTCACTCTCTATTAGGTAGAGCGAGAACGCATGCGAAGCGGACCAATCACAAAGCGAGCGGACGCCATTTTCAAATCGTTTCTTAAAACGCACGGCTTATACGGGCTAGTGACAATGACAAACAACCTAACCTCAAGAAACTTAGGCTCGTATTTATAAAGCGATCTCAAGATTGAGAGCAATATTGGGTGCTGATTTGACAGGTAATTTTGTACTGGAATGACATTTTGGATACGAACTCAAACTCGCTGTCACTCTTGAGAGCTGATTATAAATACGGGCCATAGGGACAGAATACAAGAAAAATCTCACCATAGTGATGCTTTTTTGCTTGAAGAAAGGACGACCCATCTCATTCATAAACATACACTTATTGAGTTCTATCTAGTTCTTGACGTAATAAAATAAAATACACTATGTTCTTTTTAATTTGTAATGGATTTGTTGATGCCTTTTGGTCAGAGATGACAGAGACAGAGTTAAAGCCCTAGAAACCTAAAAGGCACTAGTGTTTCCACACACTGATAGAACACAGCCACCTGTATATTTTTGCATTCTACGTGCAACCGCATAATTAAATAAAGACTATGCCACGGTAAATTGTTGCACATGTGATGTGACTAATGATATGACAGCGTTCGTTAATATTACTGCTGCGATCAAAATTGTCCACAAAAAAATACCCATAATCATAACAACAAATCATGTCAAATAAAAATGACTTAGGAGATTAGGAGCTCTAAGTTCATAAATTATAGATTAAGAGATGTCTGTCTGTGGAAATATCCGACAAAATATGATATAAAAAAGCAATGTTAAAGATATCAGCATCAAAAAGCAATGTCAAACACATCAGTGTTCCGTAGGTGGTGTTCGAGTATTGTAGGCAGTTGGTGGAGGTGTAAAGGACCAATGAAGTCGACACCTATCTTGTTAAATGTCAAATGCAGGTAACTTACCAATTGAATAAGTTAAGAAAGCTGGACATCGAAGTGGCCAGACCAAAGTAGTCGACACCTATCTTGATAAATGTCAAAAACTGGCCACTTACCAATTGCATAATTTCCATGGACAAGATATTGGATTGACAATCTGGACGTAGAAGGGGCCAGAATAGTTGACACCTGTATATTGATAAATGTCAAAAGCAGGTCACTTACTAATTGCATCAGCTCAGGGGGCGGTGGTCGAGGATAGTGCGCCGGAGTGCTGGAGGTGGAAGGAGCTGGATCAGTTGACACTTGTCTTGATACCGCCACATCTGAGGACAAACATACAAAACTAAAGAGAAAAAAAAGATAAAGAGAAAACATAGAAAACGTCAAGTTTTAGCCATAACCTACAAATCGGACTTGCGTTTGTAACGACTTTTAACACACACTAGTATAATTTTTTCTTTTATAAATACCTAACAATAAAAACACTCATGAAATAGCCTGTTTTTATGAAGAATCCATTCAATTATCTACCCTGAACGTCTTTATCGAATTACTTAAGTGCTTCATTTCAATAACATTCACTTAAATCCGAAAATAGATATCAATCTGGGAGGGGAATTCCTTCTGAATTAGTCTATTTATCTAAGCTATGTTTACAGATCCAGGTATTAGGATTTAGGTTCGATTTACACATGAAGAAAACAATCAGTAATCAATCATCGATTAGCTGGTTAACTATTAAATACGATCACACTCATAGCCCCCACTAGGATTTCCTGTATCGGGGTGCCATGGACATACACAGAAATAACCACAAGAACACTTTGACATCAAAGGTGATCAGAGTTCTTCAAATTGTTCGTTGATGTCAGCTATACATCAAACCTGAAGGCTTTTTTCAAAACCCTACCTACACTCTAAACGTGATCCATATCTTTCTCTCTAACGACTGTCATTTTCATAATAAAGTGAGCTAAGTAAGGCCTTAACCTTTAACTTAATGGTTGCTTCAACGAAGCGTGAAAATAGCATCTTTACTTTGTAGTGACATCACAAGGCAAGACGTGGGGTAAATTTAATAAGGGACGTATCGACTTACTGATGATAGATAATGGATTATTTTGTTCAAAATGAAAATTTCATAAATAATATTAAACCTTTATGCGTCAAGCGTACGTAACCTTTTCTCCATGTCAGAAAATTGTAATTTGAGAAAGATATATATTGGTCTTAGTATAATGACTATGTAGGTACTATTCACTCCGTCTAATGGTTTCTCTTTCTCTAAAATTTTTATTGTGTTCAGTCCTTCCCCTTCTCGGTCAATAGCAAATATTAAATCCTTAACGCCCAGAACGTGGTCATATCAATAGCTTTCAGTTTAGAATGGAATTGGAATATACACAAACTCTGCTTATTTTGGCACAGTGAGATAAGAAAATATAAAAAACAGTCGAATGTGCGATGCCTCCCTGCTAAGCCCGTCTGACGAACTTCAATAAGTAGCTCTGCCAAGATAGCGAAATAATCTGCACCTAATTAAAACTTCCAATATCGCTAAAAGTGTAATTAATTCCGAAAGAATGTAATTTAAAGTTAGCCTTTTCCTTTTTTTTTTATTCGGGTGCGAATGCGCATAGAGCATATTAAATATAATGTGTAGAGATACTCCCGATATATGATGTACAACCGACAAAGAACGTAACCTTATGAAAGTTCTTTTCAGAAGCTTTTTAAGAAATGCGAGCCTGAGCTTCATTCTGATGCTGGCAGTCTTCTATCGTCCGGTCCTAGCCTCCAACAGATTCGTAAGAAAATATTTCAAAAAGGCGCGGGCTTTCTGGTTTCTATATGGCGTTTCGCCAACATCCGCACAAGATAGCAACTGAAAAATTACAGTACGTCTTTTGAGAGATAAAATACGTCTTTGCAGCAGTTACCTACTTAAAAATTTGTTCCTTTATTTTGTTAAGTTGCACGAAGTTAGGCAACTTATACTGTGTGATGCTTTGGTAATTATGCATATCGATGCATTACAATACCGTGAAAGTGTTAGTTATATCTTTCACTCACTACGCTCGCGATATTTGTTAATTTACCTCGATCAATAGGGTGAATTCTCAATAAATAAATTGACCTTCAACAATAACACTGTATCTCGGTCGCGCTCGCTGCGCTCGCGATATGAGTTATTATGCCCTTTCAATGACGTGAAATCTTGCGCTCGCTACGCTCGCGTCGCGATACAAGAAAGAGTATGTACGTTTTTAAAATTTGATTCTGTATTTTTGTGCTGGACTCAGGCCGTCAACCTATCCGTGATGAATGTAGGTGTGATTTTACTATGTACGTGCGATTCTATCACATAACCGCTTACCTTCGATATCTCTCTTCCGGAAAAGGCGCATCCTCCGCCACTTCCTCACGGCTGATTTAAGTTTCTTCATGAGAACGCAATCCAAGATCGCGGATATAACTCTGTCCCGCCATATCGAGCACATCTATCTGTCACTTCTGTCCGTTGCATACTCTGTGGCACACACTGTCCAAGACGTCATTATTGTCACTTCAATTTTAAGCGTAAGCTCTTGGTCTACGAAGCTCTTTGACTATTGGCAGTTACTTTTTGTCTATAAGCTCTCTTATTTATTGCATTTTTACGGTTTACTAGCTACCTAACCTACATACGTACTAATATACAAAAAATAAATAGTTAGGTAAGTAAAAAATTTTAATTTTTGTTTATTCTTGGGATTATTTTGGTGAGTGTGACACGCTGAGTAAGATGTTTCGAGTTGGCTCTAACAAATTGTTATTGGGAAGTGCCTGTTGTGTATTTGTTTCTGTGTACAATAAATGGTTAAATAAATAGAATAAATTGTTTAAAACCGCATTTTGCATGCTACTACAATTCGCTAAGCTGGACTTAAGAATAGCTCGATAGCTCGGTAGCTCAGTTGGCGGAACGGCATTCCGAACGTCGCAGGTTCAAGTCCTGCCTGCCCGAGGGGAATTGATTATTTCTTTCTTTCATATTATATTCAGAAGAATGTATAAACATTCACTCATATTTAAACCGATTTCGTTGCAGTAGTTAAGTAATTACATTGTATAATCGCTAGTAAAACCAATAACTCTCTACTTCTGGGTCAGTGTATTATTGTGTTCTATCAAACAGTATTATGTAAGCACATGTTTTCTCGTAAGCTCAGTTCAAGGTCCCCAAACCAAATAAATTCAGGCAAGAAAAGTCGGAAAATGGCGGGTCTGGGCAGTAATTTAGTAAACTACGGAACCAGGCTGTAATAGTGGTTTATCGAGGCCGCCATTACTAGGCTATTTTGAGATACAGTTTCGGAATACTTTTAGTACCTATTTCTATAACTTAAATAATAATGAAAAATCATCTAAAATTGCAGAAAATGCAACACAAGAAATTTGTATATGTACATCGCAATAAAGTTTTAAGTACACCAACACAAGAACCTGAGCTTGTGTCGACACCAGCGCCCCCTGCGAGCCGCGAACCGCAGTCGGAGATCACACCTGACGTGTGGTGATGTGTCAACTCCGAGCTTCTGAGGAAGACCATCGTATATGGTCGAAACGTCGAGGCACAAGCCTTGTCTCACAACAAACAAGTAAGCCGTGTCAAATATTCAATATGAATAACACTTGTTTATCGTTTAATAATAAGATGATTAAGTAGGTGATACAATTCCCTCAGTACAGTTCATTGGGACATTCGAGTCGGTTCTTGAATTGAATATTAAAACGAAGGACACTAAGAAATGGGGCGGCTCCGCGCAGCAGTAAATAAAATCTTCATATTTCAGCAGCGTTGCGAGAAACTTGAGCTATTATCATATTTCATTCAGATATTCCTGGATCTAAGGTTTATCTCCATGCTAGACTGGGTCTGGGAGCGATAAAGAACTACCGAGTGTAAGGGACAGCGTACCAAGTGGTCTGCAAATTTACCAGGTTCAATCAAATTATTGTCTTATAGTATCTATACGGGGTGTAAGGGACAGCGTCCCGCAAACTTATAGGGGTTGCTCAGTCAACGAAACTGAACAACTACCACCAGGAATTATTTTCAGGAAATGAAAAAAAAAATTGCTTTTTCATACAAAATGACCACATCGATCAGACAATTTGTATGGAAAAGCAAAATTTTTTTTTCATTTCCTGAAAAAATATCCTGGTGATATGTGTTCAGTATCGTTGACTGAGCAACCCCTATCAGTTTGCGGGACGCTGTCCCTTACACCCGGTATTTTGTTTCCGTAAATTGAGATTCCGATCTTACTCCGTGCTTCGGAAGGCATGTTAATTGCTGTCTGATAGTGGTCTTTACACAACTCATGCCCTAGTTCATTTGGTCATTTGTCGACCTGTTAATGAAGTAATAATGGAATAAGAAGAAGGCGTTGCACCAAGGCTCGTATTTATAAAGCGATCTCAAGTTTGAGAGCAATATTAAGTTTGGATTTGACAGGTCGTTTTGTACTGAAGTGACATTTCTGATACAAACTCAAATTCGCTGTCACTCTTGAGAGCTGATTATAAATACGACCCCTAGTGAAGAAAGTGCGCGCTAGTTTTGTTTTGTACCTAGTTAGCAAAGCTGAATTGATTATTATCACATTTTACTTTCTCTTACAAAATCTGGCCCCACACCATACCATATAAGAATGCTCAAGAAATCAAACATAGCCTCCAAGACAGGCAATTATCCTGAATAATGCAACAACCGGCCGCCCACCGTCGGACATGCTTGTTACTGTCACGCGAAACTACAGCCTTATTTCTATTGTCTTGTATGAAGAGGGGTTTGGATATTTTTTTATCTTGAGATGGATAAAAAAATATAGAAACTAGCTGCTTCTACAGTAGTACAAGGATCTTTTGGCGCGTGGGTGACATTGACAGCACAGATTACCTAGTATACATAACCTAACGGACATAATATACTAGGTAATCTGTGCTGTCAATGTCACCCACGCGCCAAAAGATCCTTGTACGACTGTATGTCTGGGTTTACTTAATAGTCAATCCTTTGGTGTTTGCACTTCAGGCGACGATTCCAATTTTTTTTTCTGTTTTGTGTCCTCTTTTCTTTCATAAGCCTATTGGCGTATTTTCTGCGTGCTCATGTTATGAATCATTCTTTAATTAAATATTTAAATCTGCAGTTAAGTTAAGATACGGCCATAATTAAATTTGTGGCAAGTTCAAATGTTCCCAGAAGCGGAGTAAGTAAGTATATTGGACGAAGTTTATTGGGAGCGCTGCCAAATCCAGAATTTGACTTTGATTTGGCATACAAATAAAGCGCAATGACTCTTTTGTCTTTATCAAGGATGTATGTATCTGATAGTTAGTTCATTTTAGCATAATACGAATGTGACAACAGGGTGATAAGATAAACTTATACCAAAATGTGATTTTTACAACTTTAAAATGAGTGCCGGATCAGAAATAGTACATCCATCGATGTATCATCGTAAAGGGCGACTACAGCTGCCTTCAAACATGCCGCCGCCGACATGCCGGTGGCACAAGCCGCAGAAACTAGCAGTCCTCACGAAACTACTGCAAACACTAAGTGCCGCCCGCTCGCCCGGCTGTCTGGGGCGTTCCCTGGAGTACATATGAAAAATGCATCCCTTTTTGAAGGAGGTGCAGTGGTAGACTTTTAAGTGGAGTAGTAGTAGTAGACGTGCACCATGCACAATGCACATTATATTGTTTTCAGTTGGATTTTCTGGTAACTAGTCTAACAAAGGTCGTTCCGCCACGTCTGACATTGTTTAAAATAGATCTGTATATTGCTGAAGTGACAGGTTGTCAGCCCATTGCTTTAATTACAATTATACTGAAACCCTAAAATCCCTTAGCTGGTTTTTACCTACAGCATGCCGGGGATGCAGCTGGCACATTCTAATGTTTTTCTATCGCTTCCAGTCCAGCATGGAACAAATAATTATTATTATAATTCTTTGGAAAAACCTTGCGGAGTTTAAAAATCCCTGAAATTGTTGTTATTTAAGAGGCCAAAGACCGTTATACTTTCTATTTATTTCAGTAATATTTCAGCTCATTCAGCGTAAACCGTGAAGAGCCTCTTTAGGCAAAGAGCCAACAAAGTTGTCAGTTCAAAATTGCTTTTACGCGTGAAGCACTTGCACTGAATTCCTTAAAACCCTAGAGGATAAATCAAAGAGAATGTGAAGCCTTCCAAACCTAACCTAGGCTCATATTTATAAAGCGATCTCAAAATTGAGAGCAATATTAAGTTTGGATTTGACAGGTCGTTTTGTACTGAAATGACATTTCTGATACAAACTCAAATTCGCTGTCACTCTTGAGAGCTGAATATAAATACGACCCCTAGTACCCATACTTAATATTGCTCTCAATCTTGAGGCCTTAGTAACAGATGTGACATATGCATGCAGGAAATGTTATATCCGTAACTGAATTACAACTGCCTCTGTGGTCAAGTGGTCTAATTTTTGGGCTCTCGATTCGGTTGTGGGTTCGATTCCCACAAATTAAATCAATAGAGAAACTTTTCAATTGAGTCACCTGATTGTCAGTCGAAAAAGATGATTCTGTGCTTCGGGATGTAGTTAATCATCGGTAACGGTTGCATTCTCCGATATAGTCGTTACACAAACCATGTCAGAGTCTTATTAAGGAAGAAATAATTCCACTAGGTAGAAGATCACTACCAATTACCTACCAATTGGGATCCAAAGAGATCCGGTGAATATGACAGCAAAATATGCGACAAACACATTTTCATCAAAAGACAGACACCTCGACGAATAGAAATATTGTATTATACGTGAGAAACATGTGAGAAACTTTATGTTTGTGCCACCAGTGTGTGAAATAAGGAAGATGTGATCTGTTAGCTATGCGGAAAAGAAATGGTAGATGTTGGAGCATGCGAGGAAGAAATGTCAGCATAATAATTATATCTTTTGCCAGTAAAGTAGCATCAGCTTCTTCTATCATCTTTTAATATAAAGGATAACAAAAAAATCTAGGAAAAGGGCAAAATAACTCCCTGACCCCTGTAAAATTAATATTTTGCTCTGCGCTCACTAATCCGCCTGCCAAGCGTGGCGAATCAATTCCCCCACTCATGGGAAGATCATGTTCGGCAATAGACTAAAGTTTGCCAACAATAGTCCAGTTTCCACTGTTATATGCAAAGTGGAGATAAATAAAACCCAACCGATATTGACGGAGTTGCTTCCAGTGGGAACTTTCAGTAGACGCGCCCTACTTTTGCAGTATTCGCTGAAAATGGGCGCTTTTCCACTAGACGGCACGTCAACGGCAACGGCGACGGCACGGCGACGATCACGTGACAATATCTATGGGAATCGATGACATGCCGTGACGGTGCCGTGCCAGCAAGTGGAAAAGCGTGTCATAATAATTTCATTGATTTTCATACATTATCTCACCTACGATATCGTCGACGGTACCGTGCCGTCGCCGTTGCCGTTGACGTGCCGTCTAGTGGATAAGCGCCCATTTGCATATCAAGGGTGTCCCCAAGAGAGGTATTACTTTTATTCAGTAGGAAATAAACTGAATAGAAATGCAGTAACAAAATGTAATGGGAGGTTGCTTTTTAGGAGTAAGCTAGCGCTTTATTCTGTTTTTCTTTTAAGTGTGTGTGTATCCTCTGTATAGTTTTTTCAATAAATTGTTAAATATTAAACTGGGCTGTATTCAGCCTGAAATTATTCACTATTCAACATAAAGTTGCATTCAAAAAACAAAAAATATTTATACCATGCAACAATAAAATTGCAGTCAGTCGACCGAGTTATTTTTAATTGGTGACCTATTTTTAAAGTGCAAATCGTAGCAAAATTGGTTCAATTCTATTAGGTAGGTAGGTATTCTCAAGTCTTTTGAGCTTCTAGTGTTCAGATTAGTACCTATTATAAGTATTATAATAATAATAATCATCCCAACCGATTTTCGGTGATGGCGGCCAATCTCCCAGAGCTTCGCCAACTGCGCAGGACTATTTTTTAGTGCCGAAGCGGTATACACAAGTGCACTCTCTATTCATTCTTACTTATTCTAATGGGACAGATTGACTGCACACGATCAGAGAGAAATTAGGCGCAGACTAAGGTATTTACATGCCCATCCGACAGCATGGATCATCTTATTTTTCGGACCAGGTGATCCGCCTACACTGTCCTAACCAAACTAGAAACAACAACAAAAAGTCATTGTCCCCCTCCGGGAATCAAAGCCGGGACCTACGGGTCGTGAGTCCATGGCTCAGACCACTAGACCACGGAGGCAGTTTGAGCTTGAGTTTGAAAGTTTAAGCTACTAGTATTCAGCTCAGTACATAAATAGGTATGTTTGTTATACGTACGTATAGGTGTAAGGGACAGCGTCCCGCAAACTGATAGGGGTTGCTCAGTCAACGATACTGAACACATATCACCAGGATTTTTTTTCAGGAAATGAAAAAAAAAAATTGCTTTTCCATACAAATTGTCTGATCGATGTGGTAATTTTGTATGAAAAAGCAAATTTTTTTTTTCATTTCCTGAAAAAAAATCCTGGTGGTAGTTGTTCAGTTTCGTTGACTGAGCAACCCCTATAAGTTTGCGGGACGCTGTCCCTTACACCCCGTATATGTGTCTAGTGTGTATGCAAGTTGGTATTATGTAAGTGAATATCTAAGTTAGTACAAGTTTGGAGTTCTACATTGACTTTAGTTGTTACTTAAGTTACAATTGCAACATCCTCTCCGCTCTGCATTTCTGCATTATGTCTCTCGAGACGAATGTATTTACATCTCAGATTTTAGTTATAAATGTAGACATAATATCTTGTACTATAATATTGTGCTATCGATTCGTTAAGGGCATTAAAATTATTGTCGTCCCTTTCTATTCTCTCATAATAGAAAATGACACTTACTTAATATTAGTAATGTCGGGATTTTTGGAACTATACGAATTGCTACCATAACCTATATTTAGGTAAGTAATCTACATAATAGCTAAGTAGATGTAATCATACAAATAGGACGCGAGGTTATTCACCGATTTTCAAAATCATTTCATACAACATACATATTATCACGCCTGTATCCCTAATGGGGTAGGCAGAGCGTCAACGACCCAAACAAAGGTCATTCCGCCACGTCTGACAAGTTTTGAGGGTTGTTTAAGATAGATCCGTAAATTGCTGTAGTGACAGGTTGTCAGCCCATCTCCTAACTAAAATAACAATATACTGAAATCCTCGAATCCCTTAACTGGTTTTTACAGCATGGGAGGAGATGCAGCTGGCACATTCTATGTTTTTCTATCACTCCCAGTCCAGCATGGAAGTATTTCATACAAGTGTCATCAAAATTGGTTCATATCATAAGTTTTCATAATAGGATTGAAGTCCTACTTTTTATATGCGTTTTTATTTTCTTACGTCATTCAAACGATATTAAAATGATTTAAGTATAATCTTTCAACTTAAATGTACCATTCTAATGATTAGATTAAATTAAATAGGAAAATGTATAAGGTCGCAACTAAATATATTTACTTAGAAAATGTTTATTGTTATCTTTAATGAAAACAGATAAGAATAATGTGTGTTATGAAATGATAACTATTAGAATACAATAGACTTATTTATTTCTATAGGTAAATAAGTCAATGGCCCCGATTCAATAGAAACACGATTTAACTAAAATAAAACCCTGTAATTTTTCGCCATAAGGGCATTATGGTTCAACTATTATAATCCTGTCTAATCAAGAATATATGGGTGTACCTGTGTCTTTTACAACGCCGAATTGCTACCAACCAATGTCCAATTAATTTCAACTTTCGTTTCCTTTTGCATGGCTTCCGAAAAGCAATCAAAACTCAATTCCAGGTTTGAAAGTCTTTCTTCTAAGATTTCCTTAAGATAATGCTGGCCTGGGAGTGATAGAAATTGAATTGAGAGAACAAGGAACTGCGCGAATACCACTGGACTCGCTTTGAATTTTATGATTATCCTTATTGTATTTCTAGTAGTACAGCACAAACATAAAAACACAAAAAATTTCAATTCTAGATAAACTCGTAAAAACGAAAAACCTTTTTTTTATTTATATTCTAGTCTAGACTATTCGATCGATCTTTCTCGTAACAAAATATAAACCATCATCTACATAAATTTAAGATTCCGGCTATGATTTATTAAAATTACCCCATTTTTCAGAGCCTGTCCTCGTTATTTTTTAAGCCAATTTTTTTTATCTGTTGACACTTCGCGGTGATGAATAGCACTATGATCGTGTTTTTTCACAAAATATCTATAAATAAAATACTATAATTAGCACTGCATCCAATAGTCTATTAAAAAGCGGTAGCCTAAATTTTCTGATGAAGTCCTCTAAAATAAAAAATACTTTTTACTACCAAATTGAATTTTACTAGCAAAAACTATTTGCTCCGTTTAAAAAATAAATCACTGGCTGGAACTGGCAGACTACAAAACAAAAATAAAGAGCTCAATAGAATACGCGGCAAAAGCGAAGCGGGAAAATTTATATTTCGAATTTATTCAAAAATCGAACGCGACCTTTTATCGCGAAGGCGCGGCGGACACTGCCGGTGCCGATGTTGCCAGGGTTGGGTATTAAGCTCCACACGTCGAGGTTTTATTAGTTTTCTAACAACTTTCGTGTCAGGTACATGACCTAATCACCTATTTTGCCAGGAAAGAATGCTAATATCACAACAAAATAACATTTAATAGGAAGATAACTTTCTTACTTCTTCATTAAGGCAGTAAAGAAGTCATCCCTTGGAAGGCATTTTACCATGCAGGGTAAAAAAAATACCTTTTGCTATGTAGCTTTTTAGTTAAATATGAAATAGGAGTATTCCAAATCTATGTAGTAGTTCCATCGAACAGAAATTATTTTTTTATTATAATTTGTTTGGGTAAAGTATTTATGAATAAGTCTGCGATAATACCCAAAATCCGCGTAGAACCATCGCTCTGGCAGCACTCAATCAATGTTGCTGTCGTTTATACGAGCAGACATTGCTATTATTGCCGACCGCTACCCTTTACGGAACTGGATTTCAGTTTTAGACATCCCCAGACTTTGTCTTTGTAGCTCAGCGATGGGCTGATAACCTATCACTGACATTAAGTTTACTTATAGACGCGGCGATTATGCCTCGTATAATAACTGTATGACAGATGCGCTACAAGAGGGTTATTTCGAATATAATGCTAGTGCGCAAACTGTTTGGGTGTTGCATGAAAAAAGAAAAGTTGTTCAGTTTCATCAGATTTGACACTGCTATCGATTCGTTGAGGGCACGACATAATTGCCGTCCCTTTCTAGAGCAGGTACAGACTTATTTTAGTTGAGTCATAAGTTGAGTCGTGATTTTTACTTTTACGAATTTCTACTACTGTCTCCGAAATAACATGGAAATAAGGATCGTTTGTTGGCAATGGACCCTTAGAGCAACACGGCCTTCCGGGACGGCACGGAAGGCCTTTTTGCTCTAAGGCAATGCATGTACCCATGTAATCCAGACTTTCTGACAGCACTTTGTGACTTTATTCCCAGTTTGGTTAGGACAAAAAAATACTAGTCTAAGAAAATAGTAGTTTTTTTTTTTTCATTTATCTGGTAATCCTTTCTGATTCTGAAGGACATTTTGTTTTAGCGATCAGAGACAGGGTCATTTCGTTGGTTCTCGTCCAAATAAAGTCAGTTTTTATGCTTGAATAAAATAAACAAATTATTACATATTTCTATAAAATATATGCAATTCTATTTTATTTACGCGATAAACGTTGCCAAAAATATACAAGTGAGTTTGAAAAATTTTGCGGAAAACTATCAGGAGATTTATTTCTTCATTTAAATCGTACGTCTTTCCATGCTGGACTGGGAAATATAGAATGTTTCAGCTGCATCTTTTCCCGGGCATACTGTATAAGTGAGTAGAGAGAAACGAGGGTTTACAGTGCCTACCTACTAAAAGCGATGGGCTGACAACCTATCACTAAAAGGAGCAGTGTAAATAGTTAAATTGTCCTTTAAAACTTGTCACACGTGGTGAGTACGTTATTTTATGAGATCTTGGATGCTCTACCGATACAAGCGTGACTAAGGCTCGTATTTATGAAGTGATCTCAAGATTAAGAGCAATATTAAGTATGGATTGGACAGGCCGTTTTGTACTGAAATTACATTTCTGATTCAAACTCAAACTCGCTGTCAGTCTCAAGAACGGGCCATATATCCTGCAGTTATAACCAAAGCTCTAGCTAAATTAATGTTTTGTGTAATATTATGTTATAAATTCTCCCATATAGCTTATTTCGTTATTGTCCTGGGTGATAAAACCCAACCCACGTTTGGTTTTATCTTATCATTTTATGATTGGGTGCTTTAGTTGTGTCACAATTAATTATTATTGTATTCATAAATGTTTGAGTAAAACGAAATAACGTTTTGGTAATTTTCATAAAGTCTAACCCTCAGGTCTGACCCTTGTGGTGCCGAATTGGGATAGCATATCACCTCCATATCTTCCCCCTGGAGTATCTATATATCTCAAATCTATCACAAATTACTTAGGTGGCACAATTTCAAATTTTTCCATCGAACAAGCTAGCTTTTATTATTTTTGTCCATTTCGAGCGCGACACTCGAAGTTTTAAGAGCCCTTGTGACTCGCTTAAATGACAGTTTTAGACCGAGAGCTCTCCAGTCTTTGAATCAGTTCAATAAGTACCCACCAGGGAGAGATGTATTTTTATTTTACTGTAATGTTCATCTTCAATCAATTTTACTATCTGTAAAGATAATTTTGTAATAATAAAAGGAAATTTTCTGGAAAATAAAAACCATAATTTTTATCTCCTTCATTAGAGATTTCTAATTTGAAAAGTGTCAGTTAATTTTAAATAAGTTAAGAAGTTTGTTTGCCAGAATTGATGAAATTTGTCCTAGATGAAAAATCGGAAACCCCTAAAAATTGTAACCTGTCGAAAATAAATTTTATCCATTGCCAACCCAGTACAGGATAGAGGCACGATTTCATGTAAATTATGTTCCTACAGTACCTACCTAAATGTCGCATGTACTTAGAAGCTCGTATTCATAAAGCGATCTCAAGATTGAGAGCAATATTAAGTATGGATTTGACAGGTCGTTTTGTACTGAACTGACATTTCTGATACGAACTCAAACTCGCTGTCACACTTGAGAGCTGATTATCAATACGGGCCACACACAGTGCATATAGCAGTCGGGCACGAGCAGCCTTTGCCTTTACAAAGCACGTCCTAAGGCAAGACACGTATGACGTCACTGCTAACGTACTATGTGCTCTGAATAGAAGACTCTTACATTGTAAAGATAAAATTTGTTGGAAGAATTGTAAAACATAGGAGTCGGTTCTCCCATGCCGGTGGTTGAAAACAAATAGGTAACAAAAATGTTGTATTTCAGACACCTTTTGAATATCAGCTCTCAAGAGTGACAGCGAGTTAGAGTTCGTATCAGAAATGTCATTTCAGTACAAAACGACCTGTCAAATCCATACTTAATATTGCTCTCAATCTTAAGATCGCTTTATAAATACGAGCCTATGTACCTATCTACTTAGGTATAGATTTGGATTTTGGGGTTCTTCGCTGAAAGTTCTTCAGTTTTGTTGTCAGAAAAACGCCTTTCACCTTGTTTCCTGTGTCCAAAATAACCCTACGACCCCTCTGAAATATTCATCCAGCAGCTGCCTAAAATCCATTCCAAATTTGTATTTTCAGTTTTAGGTTATAAAAACTTTTAGCACAAAAGCTTTTCACCGTTTCAGTTTTAATATTCAACTGGCGGAACGAAAGTTCCTTCGTATTTCTAATTTAGAGTCCAGTGAACTCCGAATAAGGATTTAATAAAGGACGATGAACATATTTGTATGTGACCGCCGCCGTCCGAAACCCAACCATATACCGAGTCCGACTTGCGCATAAAGGGTTCCATACCCACCAATATTAAACTAGATAAAAACGCATTTTTATGGCACGTATTTATAATCAGCTCTCAAGAGGGACAGCGAGTTTAAATTCGTATCAGAAATGTCATTTCAGTACAAAACGGCTTGTCAAACCCATACTTAATAATGCTCTCAATCTTGAGATCGCTTCATAAATACGGCCCTATGAGATGGTTGAAGCTCTTCCTACACCTTAAAATACACAGGCATCATTATAGCTATGTAATGTGATAAAATGTACCAGTAAATCCTCTCGAAGCCTTGGTACCTACATATCAGCCATATTTTTTTTACGATATGTCATAAATAGTGTGAAGTATCTTCAGTAATAAATACTAAACGATGGATGAGTGAGTGTTATAATTACGACTGGAGATATCCAGACGAGACAGAAGTAGGACTTGGCCATCATTTATAAATTGTGGAAATGACATCTTCTATGCTGGACTGGGAGCGATGCCAGCTGCATCTCCTCTCGGGCATGCTGTAAAAACCAGCTAAGGGATTCGAAGGTTTAAGTGTATTGCAATTTATAGGCGATGGGCTGACAACCTGTCACTATAGCAATATACATTATCATCTTTAATAACCCTCAAAACTTGTCAGACGTGGCGGAACGACTTTTGTTTAGGGCGTTTTTGCTCTCCCTACCACTCTAGGGATAAAGGCGTGATTTTATGTATGTATGTATGTACATCTTTATTATTATTGCAACGTGATTTTGAAAATGATTATGAAATAAATAAATCTAATCTAATCTAATCTAAACTTCTTTCTGTATGATCGAAGTTTTTATTATTAAACTCGTTCTAACCTTTTTTATTTGGGGCATATCCGAATACCAATAAAAGGTGAGACCTTCTGACCTCTATCCCTGTGTCAAGGTCAATAAAGGGCATGAGGAGAAGTCTATTATTAGTACAAGGTCTTATAAATCAGTCACTCTGTTTGGGAATTCTAGACAGATAATTTAGGCTCGTATTTATAAAGCGATCTCAAGATTGAGATCAATATTAAGTATGGATTTGACAGGTCGTTTTGTACTGAAATGACATTTCTGATACGAACTCAAACTCGCTGTCACACTTGAGAGCTGTTTATCAATACGGGCCTTAGACGCTAAATTGAGTGTGTAATTTTACTACTGTAATTTCGTTATTATTTTTTCGTTTCTGTTATTATTTTCGTATACGTGTTCCAATTTATACGTCATAAAAAATCTTGAAATTGTGTAAATTAAAAACATTGCAAAACATTCCCTGGGGTAATAATTTGTATGGAAGTAACTGTTTTGTTATGTAACCTGTGAAGTCAGAAGTCTATTCAGATCTTTTAAGGTGAATTTCAATGTCTTCAAGAGCCATTAAGCTTTTCTCTTAATAAAAATAAAATATTACGATAAAAAAATTATCTGAAAAAATATAATATATTGTTATCTTTATTAGGCCTACCACACGTTATAATGGTACTCTTGCTTGCCATATAAATACAAAAGATATTCTCAAAATCACAGCTGGTGCCATCGTGGCTACAACAGAATTACTACGTAGTATCTACGTAGCTTCCAAAAGCTCTACGGATTTCCTACCCCTTGCCAACCCAAATGTAGGAAACTCGAAAACTCGAGCTTTTCCCGCTCGAGTTAATGCGCGCCCATATCGATAGATGGCACTGTACTAAACACTTTGTAAGCTTTATCAACTCTTTTATAGAGTTAGAGTGAATTTTTAGAGTTGAAGAAGGACGACCCGATAAACCCTTGTATTAAAGTTTTTAAACCGCCTATGGCTTCTGACATGGTTTGTGTACAACCACTGTAAAAAACCCCGGAATCGGTTTTTTTTTATAGACGATCAGTTTATACCTACTGTATTGTCCTAACTAAACTGGGGAAAATCTCATAAAGTGATAAAATGAGAAGTATCAAGTTGTATTCCCCCCGTTGGAAATCGAACCTACAACCTATCAGGTAAAGGTGTATAATTAGTCCTCAAAAGGGAAAGGGTACTCGGGAAGGGTCATGGAGATTTATCTGGATTCCAGGTGGATTTATAGTGACAGCCGATTAGCCGATTAGATTCTTGAACCTTGACGCTTACACCAGGTAAAGTAAACTTTTTTATAAAACCATAAATAAATAATAATAATAATTAAGTCAATTTTTATTTATTATTTATTATTACACCGTAGTTTTCTGCCTGGAAGCATCACGGAAGCTTTTTTTGGTAAGGCAATAATTTTTGCCATGCAAGACGGTGACACTGAAGGAAACATCACTATAATTTTGAGAAGAAAGGCTAAATTAGAAAGGATCGCTTATGTCCAGTATTTGGTAAAGTTTAAATCAAATTATTCCCAAGGGTTCAAAAAAACCCTAAAAATATTCTTTGAATAAGTACAATACGAACCAATCGCTAAAAACGTTGTAGCCAAGTTTCAAAGGCGTTCATTTTGTCGTATGGGTAATGTTCTTTTATTCCTTTGTCGTCGGTTTCTTTTCAGCCAGTGCGTGACTTGGGTTCAGATTTTTGGCGCCGAAATGTAAAATCGATGCGGACAACAATCTTGCAAACATTAGCCGGATTTCCAAAGCGATAAGATAAATAACAAATCGTCAACAATCTATGTCCAACATCTCCCATAAACTTATCAATACTTTCTGATCTTGTAACGGTGTCTAATCAATCGTGAATGTCTCATTAATTTCTTTCGTAGCAATTATTATCGGCTATTAATCATTCGCTTATCCGCTTCAAAAAGTGATTTTTTAAGTGAATTGACTGGCTGATATATCAAAGCGGAAGAATCAACTTTGTACTTTAATTTCCATGCTGAATTGAAAGGGATAAAAACTTAGTATAAATCATCTGCTGATAATGATCCTTTTGTAAGCGTTGATATGTTTCGTATCCTAACGACTGCGCCAAATCACGGTGAAAATAACGGTTGACTTTATTTTAACAAATGAATCTTTTAAAACATGAAAATATAGAAGCTAAAAGTTACACTTGGGTGGAATTTGAACCCACGATCGTACAGTACCGTGCCGACGTTCTACTGAGCCACCAAGCGATTAAAATCACCCTGTAAAACTTCTAGCTTCTTACAGCGTCAATATTTGAAACTTATACTATTATTATTAAATACCTACATTACTGCTTCTCAAACGTAATGTAAAAGCTCGTTACATACCATGTGAAGCTATGAAAGCTTCAGAAAGCTTATGAAAGCAAAGTTCAGTAATGCACGTGGTTCGATTAACATATAGTGAATATGGTATTACCCAGTCATTCTGAATTTTGTCGCGGGAATCGAACGGTTTTTGTTGAAAATTGGCATACTTACGAATTATGAGTCACTCTACTTAAAAAAAAAAAATTGTGGTCCAGGACCATGTGGATTCGCAGCCATCCTGAAAAAAACCCCCATTTCCCAGATATCATAGATAGCGGGAGGGTCCTCGAACTAACTTTGGAGCACACCCTGGGCAAAGGCACGTGCTGTTAAAAAAAATCCGAAATTGTGAAAAACAAGATGGCCGCCATACAAAACAAAAAGTCGAATATCTCCTTAACGATGAGAGATAGGTAGAAAATGCTCGAAGAAATATTATAGAGGCCAATAAAGGGCAACTTCCTGTGGTCATGAAAATCCAAGATGGCGGATACAAAATGGCGCCCGAAAAAAAAAATGCTCCGATTAGGCTGAAATTTTGCAAATGGGAGGTAGTTTACGTATTGATCCGATATGTTTGGTTCGTTTTCTGATTCCACCATTTTTCAAGATGGCTGCCATACAAGGATCTTTTGTATGAAGAATTTTGATTTGGCTCTGGCGCGAATCAAAATTAAAATTCTTCATACAAAAGATCCTTGTATGGCAGCCATCTTGAAAAATGGTGGAATCAGAAAACGAACCAAACATATCGGATCAATACGTCAACTACCTCCCATCTGCAAAATTTCAGCCTAATCGGAGCATTTTTTTTTTCGGTCGCCATTTTGTATCCACCATCTTGGATTTTCATGACCACAGGAAGTTGCCCTTCATTGGCCTCTATAATATTTTTTCGAGCATTTTCTACCTATCTCTCATCGTTAAGGAGATATTCGACTTTTTGTTTTGTATGGCGGCCATCTTGTTTTTCACAATTTCGGATTTTTTTTAACAGCACGTGCCTTTGCCCAGGGTGTGCTCCAAAGTTAGTTCGAGGACCCTCCCGCTATCTATGATATCTGGGAAATGGGGGGTTTTTTCAAGATGGCTGCGAATCCACATGGTCCTGGACCACAATTTATTTTTTTTAAATAGAGTGACCCATAATTCGTAGGTATGCCAATTTTCAACAAAAACCGTTCGATTCCCGCGACAAGGCTAAATTTTAGCCAGAATGACTGGGTAAGTAATGAATACGTATGTCGACAGTAATTATAGGGCAAGACAATAAGATACACTTTGCGCGGGTCATGAAATTACAGTTCATTATTGCCTACGTCAATGTATTCGTTTATTATTCATTTGCTTTCACGTTAAACCGATGTAAAGATATCCCTCTGATTTTTAGGGGGAAATAATACAGACAAACTTTTCGAGGAATGCTCGAGCGGCTCACTTTTAGGGACTGGTAGTGCTATTTGCCACAGCTTTTAGTGCTATCATCAATTTTTTTTAGCACTGTATCAAAGTCCCCAAAAAAGTCCCCTGTGGGGACTGTGGACAGAACCGCCATATTTTTTGGGGATTTTACAACTGCCATCTGTGTTTTTGTGGACCTATCAGTTGAATAGATGTGACTCCAATTTTTTAAAAAATTAGTAGGGTGTTAATAGAATTTAATATACAAAATTCGAATCATGATCAATTTTTCTTTTTAAACTCACTTATTCATTGACCGTGTTAAATATTTAAAGGCTCGATTTAAATTAAGTTTTAACTTCACGCCTATCAAATCCACCTTTTTCCTTTTCGATTTTCACCCCTTAAACCCGTAATTAAAATCCATTAATAAAGGCACCTTCCTGAAATGTTTGCTTAGGCATATTTGTGTATCCAAATTTCCAATCCTTCCATGCAGCTTATTTTGTTAATAAATTATCAAATAAAAATATTAGCTTTTTGTAGTTAAATATTTTGTACCGAGTTTTATATTTCGGTTGAGCTATTTTGCCGGCTCTATTTCAACAATAAAAGAATAAGACTTCATTTCGTTTTTATTTGCCGATTCTCATCTGAATTTACTTCTTCGCAAAGCTTTCCATCTAGTTCATTAAGCTGACTTGTTAGCTAAAAAAAAGCTTATTTTACCAAATGTAATTTGAGCTTCTGTGATATGTGATTACTGTTTGTTTCATTTGGATAAAATCATTCCTAGCCTCTGAATCCAGTTTTGGGTTGGGTTTTAATAAGTATGCATGGCAGTGCCACTATAATCTGTCACTATCACAGGTATTACGTAGTTTAACTTGACCAGCTTGACGCACTACTGGTATCATCTCCTGCTGCGTTATCATTATTTTCTCCTGCGTGACTACCATTATTTTCATTTGCTTCTAACAGACGAACAGCACGTGCCAACTGCAGCTACGACTGTCGCTGTCGACGCATCAACGGCAGCCGTCACCACCGGTTGACATCAGCCGTCGAAAGAAGCCGTCGACTGCCGACAGGTGCTGTCGACGCGTCAATGACTGCATTCTACTGTTGACAGTCAACGGCTGCCGCTGTCAGGTGGCGACGGCTGCAGTCGCACTTGCAGTTGGCACGTGCTGTTGTCTAAAGCTTTAAACTACAGACTAACCTCTATGCCTGCCTCTGCCGCGGTGTCGAGGCGAGTTGGCGGGGTGCTCTCAGAACTCTCACAGTACTCAGTCCCGCTGCTATCGGGCGCTAAAGAAAGCGCCGTTCCCGCTGGACACCGCTCTTTGCTTCTACTCCTTTGCCATCGCGTCTGAAAACAAAAGTACAGTAAGGGGGACGAATAGGCGGGCGGTAAGCATGATAACTCTGACGCGGATTTGGACAGTCGCTTAAACGCCACTTTTATACTGTGTTACCATCTACTTCCGCTGTGCTACCGTCGATGTCTGTTAAGTTACTATTGACAACAGTTGCATTACCGTCAACATCCACTGCATTACCATCGACTTCCACCTCGTTACCATCAACTTCCACTGCGTTGCCATCAACTTTCACTTTGTGATACCATCAACAACCGCTGCGTTACCACTAATATCCGCTGTGATACCATTGACTCCATCTGTGTTACTTAAGCCGTCTGCTGTATTGCCGTTATCTTACGCTGCGTTACCACTAACTTACTCACTTTGAGGTTAGTAAAGAAGTGCTGTGTCCGATGCACCACGGAGAGGGGGGCGTGATGGGCGGAGCGGGCACGCGGGGGGGACGAGGAGGTAGGTGGAGCACATGATAACTCTGATGCGGATTTGGATAGCCGCCCGCTTAACGCTTCTGACCGCTCTGTAACAAGAAGGTTTTAGGTTATTTACTGTTAACAAATACCTTACATCTAAGTTAACACGACATTACACAAATAAGTTTGCAAACAATCAGGGCAATTTGGTAAGATCTCAACTGAAATTATTGTCTCTCTTTCTGTTCCCTCATGATAGAAAATGACAGGTATGGACTTACATTATTTAAGTCATTTCATTAGCAACTTCATTGTCCCCCGCCGGGAATCGAACTCGGGACCTCCGGGTCGTGAGCCCATGGCTCAGACCGCTAGACCACGAAGGCTTTTAAATATTGTGGGCTTGTCTCGCTCTCGTATGACCTAACCTTTTTGCAACAAAAAGATAACTATTTTTTTAACGCTGATATATTTTTCATGCTTTCAGGATACGGAGATTCAGCGACGACTGTGCAAAAAAAAACTACTTTACAGCCGAAATTCCACCATAATACC
This sequence comes from Scrobipalpa atriplicella, assembly GCA_029255725.1. Classification (NCBI taxonomy): domain Eukaryota; kingdom Metazoa; phylum Arthropoda; class Insecta; order Lepidoptera; family Gelechiidae; genus Scrobipalpa; species Scrobipalpa atriplicella. The sequence continues at coordinate 44,005 of JARACY010001520.1, forward strand.
TCAACAAAACGGTATATTTTACGAGCTCTAAAAACAAACAGATCTTCTCCTAGTTAGTCTAGATAAACGAGCAACGTTATAAGAGAAAAACTTAGGAACGTGACCAAAGCCACGTGACCGGCATATCGAGTTGTGGTGGAAGTGGTAACACGTGAACTTATAGAGTCAGTTCACACCGACGCGACGCGGCCTGAAGCTGCTTGAAGATGCATCTCGTTGTGCCACAAAATGACAGGCTGCAACTGAAACGCGAGCGACGCTGCGAGGAATTTTCGAGTTCTCTGTCAATAAAAATATTTAAATTGTGCACGTCTTATCCGCATTACGTTTTATGCTATCACACTTATTAGGTCTGCTGTAAGAAATTTCTTTTTAGAAATAAGCAGTGCCTGTTGTGTCGTAATTCCTATGTAATTGTTCTGTGTATGTTCATGTGTACAATAAACTGTTAAATAAATAAATAAAAATGTTTGCATATAAAGTTTTATATGGCTCACAATTCGGCGTAAACAAGATTTAACTAAAATAAAACCATACCTGCCATTTTCTGTCTTGAGCTAACAGAAAGGGACGGCAGTATAGACGGACTTGTTATAATCCTGTCAATTCAAAAATCTGTCAAGTTAAGTCGTGATGTGAACGAGTCCCTTTGATATTCTTGAACAAGTTTTATGTGACAGGATAAGTCGTCGATACTGTCATCTTTTTCTATGACAGGTATTTTTAACCGACTTCCAAAAGGAGGCGGTTCTTTTATAGTTAAATCATGTTCATACCAAATTGTGACCATTATACCACGCCTTTACCACGCTCTTGAAAATTGCGCACCGCGTCGCGTCGCGTCGATTCTCGGTGTGAATTGACCCTTAGTCCCAGGGTACTTGAGAAATTGTTCTTGTTGGACTTTCCATTGGACCTACTTGAGAGTTATTGGTTTAGTTTTGTATGACTTCTATCAAACAACGACATACATGTTTTATATACTAGAGGTAGATCCGGTAGGGAGAGCGAAATTTTCCAAATTATTAAACACGTCTTAGCACATATTTATTCGTACTGGCCTTGACTTACAAGCTTTTACTTCGGAATCCTCTTTAATTGAAAAATAATAATTAATAATTGAATCCTCTTTAAGCTGTACCTGCTGTGTCTTGATTTTATATGTATTATCCTTTGTATTTTATTGTGTACAATAAACTGTTAAATAAATAAATAGTCCTGTCACTTTCAGTACAAAGAAATTGTAAAAAGAAGTATTCTACTCTATGTGTCCTTCGTAATTTACCATTTATTCCCAGAATTTTGGTGTGGTAAAATTGTGGCAGGAGTATTTTGCACATTTTATCTTTATCAGCGGAAATATTAGATAGTGCTATTCTCTCTTGGTAAACGAGCTACAGGTACCTACTATAGGAAACTCGTAAGCTGACATAAACTAACCCCCCAGGTGATATAACAACGTCACGTGAGGGCTAATTCAGCTAAAGCTTTACGGCTTCCAACACAGTTACGACTATTATACGACTTATATTATGTACATGTGTGTGCTTATCTTTATTTGATCTATGGCTGTTACATTTGTCATTCATAACCTAAGATAAGTGACAGTTGTCCCTTTCTATCAAAGGGTAGAATGCGTGCATTAAAACGAAGCAGATTTTGCACTGTTTTTCGTTTCATTTTCATATATATTTTCCATGTTATTTGTTTGTAGAATTAAATCTAAACGTTTGGTCATCCCAAAAATCTTTTTTTTTGTATCCCCTTAAGGTTTTGAGGCTAAGCTGAAATCTGACGCAATTAAATCTGTGGCATGCAAAGAAAAAAATCTTTCGCGTGTTTTCAATGCTAGCCTCATTCTAAGAAAGACTATTACGTACGTTTTTCTTTTATAAACAGAAAATAGAGGTCTCAAAGCATCTCTATGAAACTCCTTTTCTGCTGAGAGCCAATTTAGCTCAAGTTTACGATTACGACACCTCGCTGAATAGGATATTTGTTATTTCGCTATGAAATGGTCTTACTTTAGTTCTAGATACATACGTACATATAATCACGCCTTTATCCCTAATGGGGTTGGCAGAGCGTAAACGACCTAAACAAAAGACGTTCCGCCACGTCTGACAAGTTTTGAGGGTTATTCCAGATAGATCTGTCTGTATATAGCTATAGTGACAGGTTGTCAGCCCATCGCCTAAATTACAATACTGAAACCCACGAATCCCTTAGCTGATTTTTACAACATGCCCGGGAGGAGATGCAGCTGGCACATTCTATGTTTTTCTATCACTCCCAGTCCAGCATGGAAGCAAGTTCTAGATACACTAAGTATTTAGATAAGTACCTATAAGGTGGGATGGGATCTACCTCCTAGTGGTCCACCCCGGGCAACGGCAACACAGGCTTGCCTGTGAATAAGTCCGGCTGAATGATCCAAACAAAGCGGTGGTAAGCTCCGACAACCCTCTCACCGGAGTCCAGCGCCAAACAGATTGCTGTGTTCCGTCGGTGCGTGAGACTACCAGTACCTTAACAGGCGTCTTCTGGGTTAGCTCGCTCCATCGTCAACTCTGTCACGGTCATCGCTGACCTTTGTGTCAAGACCTAACCCATGCCTTATTATTCTTGAGCTACTCGTATACCCTTAGGTAGGTAGATCTAAATCTACACTTGTATTTCAGAATAGATATTTGATTAACAATCATTCCCATTTTGAGTGTAGATATAGATAATTCTTGTCCTAGAAAAGCAAAGGATTATTATTAAATCATCATCATCTTGTAACATTTCATTACTCTTGAGTCTAAATGAAATTTTAAGGCTGTAGTTCGAATTTACAATTATTTAAAGTGTCCGCTAAAGTTTTGCGAAATGTTCATAATGCTGAAAACAAAATTATTCAAATTATGAAAATCCTTTCAGATCCCGTTGTCTAACTGCTTAACTTAGATTACTTGCTCAACAGAAATAATCCTGAAATGAAAACGGTAAAGTGAATTATATTTTTAGGTTTGACAGCGAGTTATTTCTATGAGGGCTAGTTCGAACGAAGGATTTATAAAAAATTACAGGTTTTTTCGGAGGCGATGATAGCGATTCGGTAAAAACACGACTGAACTAAATCTCAACTAAAATCATTGCCGTCCCTTTCTGTTTTATTATGTTAAGTGACAAGTGGTGACAATTATAATTATATTAGTTAATTCATGTCAATTTGCAACGCCGAATTGCGACCAGTGCGAAAACTGAAAGAGCGATATATTAAAAAAAACTAATACTAGTGTTCTTCTTCTGTCGTATGGGTTTCGAGTCTAGTGGAAAAAGGAGACATATATGGTTATTATTTCGTCGCGGCTCTACCCTACAAGGGTAGCTTTGAAATATATTATGATATCGACAGAACTATAGATAGGTAGGAACTTAGTTTGCCTGAACATTGAGCTAAAAGTAATTAATAACATGTCAAAGCCACCCCTAAGCAGAACTACCCCTTTGAAACTTCAATGAATATTATTTAATGCTCAAATAGGTCAAGCCTATTCTTGTATAGCTATAAATCTAGATCTTGGTAGAATTCACCGATGACCTATTTTAGTGTATTTTGTTCTGAAACTGATTTATCAGTGTATAGAAAACAGGGTGTAAGGAACAGCTTCCCGCAAACTGATAGGGGTTGCTCAGTTAACTGAACTTTAACTTTAACAAAGAAAATCTTTCAGAAAATGTGAATTTTATTTGGCTTCCCAATACGAATTGTCCAATCGATTTTCTATGGGAGAATCATTTTATTTTAATTACCTGAAAGAATTTCCTGGTGAAAGTTGTTCAGTTTCGTTGACTCAGTAACTTCTATTAGTTTGTCCCTCCGGTATGTATCCAAGAATACCAACTTTTTTGAACTCTTAAATTTCCTCTTGACGTTCTTTATTCTTACCCATTTTCAGAATAACATATTTCAGGCATTACCATATCCATAAATAAAACAATAAGGTGTGAATCCTTCCCGGCTGTAAGCTCGTAAAGCTGGCAGACAAACCCTAACGCATACTGATGTGAAATATAGGCAATTTTATTCTAATATGAAATACTAGATTTCCGCCCCGCAGTTTCATCCGCGGCTTACTGAGTTTTCCCGTGGAAATCAGACATTTTCCCTGGATAAAAAGGACCCTATGTGTTAATCCAGGGTGTCGGCTACCTCCATACCAAATTTTATTAAAATCGCTCCAGCCGTTTAGACGTGAAAGAGTAACAAACATCCATCCATCCATCCATACTTACAAACTTTCGCCTTTATAATATAGTAGGGTAAGGATTGGATGAAATTTTTTATCCCATTTTTTTTTATTATACGTACATACATTATTACTTACGGGGTAGGTAGAACGTAATAAGCGTTTCGGTCACAACTGACAAATTAGATTATATTATTATGTATCGCTTTAAGAGACAGGTTGTCAGCACTTCGCCTAAATTACAATGTACACTGAAACTCTCGAATCCCTTAGCTGGTTTTTACAGCATGCCCGGGAGGAGAAACAGCTGGCACATTCTATATTTTGTCTATCGCTCCCAGTCCAGCGTCGACGAATAAAATTCTTTATCCCAAACAGTTCAAAGGCTTGAATTGTATAGGCGGTGGTCATTATGAAAATGTGGGGATTTTGGTAAAGCAGTCATTTTGTGAAAATCAGTAATTTTGGTAAAGTGGTCATTTTGGTAAAGTGGACATTTTAGTAAAGTAGACTACTTATGTGCCAAAAGGTTCTTAAAATTGAATTTCTTAAAAGCGAAATAAATTAAAAGTAAATAGAAATCACGCTTTTCAATAAATATGAAATTTCGTAATAAAATAAATAGGTAAAAGGAGAGCCGTGAAAATTCCATTTCAGTTTATTGAGAAAGTATTCAATCAATTTCCCTTTATACTTGCCATCATGATTGATAAATAAAATATGATAAAATATTCCATCTCAAGTCGGTAACCTTTATTCTTTTGCAAAATTTCTTTTTCTTTTATATACAACGTGTAACAGAAAGGGTATATGCATCGAGAAATGAGTGAATCTACCCATGAAACTAAACAACTTTCCCTAAGAAACATAGGTCGAAAAACGAAAAAAAAAAAATTGACTTCCCATACTAAATGTGCAGTCAGCTGATGCATTTTGTATGGAAGGTCAATTTTTCTTTTTCGTTTTTCGACCTATGTTTCTTAGGGAAAGTTGTTCAGTTTCATGGGTAGATTCACCCATTTCTCGATGCAAATACCCTTTCTGTTACACGTTGTATATTTGTTCGTTATTTGAAAGCTTTTTTTCGGACTTTTAGATAATGAAAAAAAGTATTGGAATGTGTGTGTTTTTTTATACAAAACGTTAATCAACTGAATTAACTTGATGTCAAAAAGTCAATAAGCATTACATGACATAATAGTATAAGGCTCGTATTTATAAAGCGATCTCAAGTTTGAGAGCAATATTAAGTTTGGATTTGACAGGTCGTTTTGTACTGAAATGACATTTCTGATACAAACTCAAATTCGCTGTCAGTCTTCAGAGCTGATTATAAATACGACCCTTAAACCTGTCATAGAGTTTGGAATGTTTTGGATCTTGGTAATTTGGTAAAGAGATACATACATACCATCACGCCTGTATCTCTAATGGGGTAGAGAGCGGTAAAGAGATAATAGTGTAAATATGGACAAACACATTTCTAAACCAAATTAATAATTAATTCTGTCACTTTCTCAAGTAAAAAAAATTGTAGGAGATAGAAAATCAATAGTTTTGTCGTTACGGTTGTCTAATAGGTAATTAATAAACTTTTCTCTGCCATTTCCATATACCACCTAGTATAAACCGATATTATTTCAAATACCTTTTAATTTATGCACTAGAAATTGTACTTTTAAAAGCACATTAGGTGATTACAGTGCAGTGTACTGTAGTTAGTACTTCAGGAACTCATTTGGGGCTCAACACGACACCTCGCGTGTACTAGGTAATGATAGAAATTACCAGCCGTTATTCGAATGTCAAGTTTTTTTTTTTTCAGTAATAAATAAATTTGAATGAGTTGACCAAAGGGAAATAACCTGACCAAGCTTTAGAGTGTGAATCTACACATGAAACTAAACAACTTTCCCTAAGGAACATGGGTCGAAAAATTAAAAGCAAAGGCCCTTGTATACAAATGATTCAAGCCGGCTGTCTCTATTTATATGGGAGGACCAATTTTTCCTTTGCATGTTTCGACCTATGATCCTTGGGGAAAGTTGTTCAGTTTCATGGGTAGGATCACACCTTAAAGTTTGGTCAGCAATTTTTTTTTTTACTCCCTGTAGTACCTACCTATGTCAAATATTATTGACGCAGCAGAGTTAGTCCTGCAGCAGTAGATTGTTCCAACTATTAGAGACCTTGGTCCCGTCCTATTCCTATTGTGACAGTTGTACCTATTTGACAGCGTTTTCGGTCACATTTACCCAAAAAACAAATTTTAGACTTGTTTATTTTTTTCCACAAAAATGTAAAAAACAATGGATTCAGTGTAGTATTTTACCAGGACAACAGAAATGTCGTGCCGTTCTGTTTGTCTGACACAGAAATTGCTCCACTGGGAACTATATGTCGGTGCTGGGCAGCAGAATATTATAGTATTTATGCTTTGTATTTGAACAATATTTCAGTTCAACGACAAAGAGTAGTTGGGCTGTTTTGTCAATTGATAATTTCCCGAAAATGAAGTATAACTAGTTGACGAATTATACCGGATGTAGGGGACTTCGTACCGAATATTGATAGTGGTTGCTCAGCCAACGAAACTGAACAACTTTTAACGGGAAATTCTTTTCAGAAAATTAAAAATAAAATGGCTTTTACATACAAATTTTGTGATCGAGGTGGTCGTTTTGAATGGGAAAGTAAAAAAAAAATCCTGTAAGAATTTCCTGGTAAAATTTGTTCAGTTTAGTTGACTGAGCAACCCGTTTCAGTTTTCAGTACGCTTTCCCTTACACCCGGTATAGCAAGCAACCATAAAAGAAACTACAACCTAGAAAATGTTCCGACCGCTTTGCAGATCATAAAACGTTTGAATTATGTTGGATCTAAGTGAAACTGTTCACTGATACCCTTGAGCTGAACACATTTTATTCAATCGAGTATCGCCGAGGGGATGGCCGGAGGCGTTTTATTTATAACCTTAATGTACAATATTTTCTATGATTATACGGGGTGTAAGGGACAGCGTCCCGCAAACTTATAGGGGTTGCTCAGTCAACGAAACTGAACAACTACCACCAGGATTTTTTTTCAGGAAATGAAAAAAAATATATGCTTTTCCATACAAATTGTCTGATCGAGATGGTCATTTTGTATGAAATAGCAAATTTTTTTTTCGTTTCCTGAAAAATAATTCTGGTGGTAGTTGTTCAGTTTCGTTGACTGAGCAACCCCTATAAGTTTGCGGGACGCTGTCCCTTACACCCCGTATACTCGTTGCATACTCGACAGTTGGGAATAGTTAGACCTCGCCTTGGTATCTCACCACTTACTTACATCGTACTGAGGGAACCCTGCTGCCCATTCCCTGGATAATTTAAAAATATGTTGGTACCTACCCCAGACCTAAAAGTATGGTAACAGTGACAAGAACGAGTACTATCGTCTGCAAAAATTGCCATTATTGCTCCCAGATTTAAACAAATTATTACAGTGACAAGAAGGAGTATTATCGTCTCCAAAAATTGACATAGTTCTTACACGACTTTCCCTTTCAAATCCGCTAAAAATAACTTCGTCATTCGTTACACTAACATACTGACTGAATCACGCTCCCCTTCTAATATAAGCAGTACAGTCAACCACACCATGAGACACTGGTATGTACTCTCCACCATTGCAACAAAGTTCATTTTCGCACACTCTAAAGTTCCCATATGGTGGAATGTACCTTAATTAAGGTAAGGCAATGGCTATTAAGCTGTATAATATAGCTGTATAAAGCAACGCAGAAGTAACATTAAACCCACTTGTAATATAACGTTTATGGCTAGTTGAGTGTAAATAAACTTTAAAGTGGTATAAAAGGCTTTATAGCTCCATCCGGTGATTCAAGAATTTTTAACCAAAGTAATGTTATTCATTTTGTTTCTGCGTGAGCTTTTTCCACTTTAGTTAGGACAATGCAGACTAATTCAGCGGATTTTCTGCATTTTCCGAACTAGGAGAAAATTCTGCAGAATCCAGCTGAGTAAGAGACGTGCTCGAAGCAAAAGCTCGAGAACGATCGACACAGATTATTGTCTGCCAAGTGCTATACGTACTTATTGTAAATCGATAATGGTCTCTGCTCTTCTGAGGAAAACCTATGAATGAAATGCCAAGCAGTTGCATAGCAGTCGAATAGTTTTTAGGAAAAAATGTTATCACTACACTCTGAGTAAATACCACAAATATAATATTTATCATGTTCACCTACATTGACGACCCTTTAACTACACAATTCACTTTACCTAAGTGCCGCGGCGTCAATATTTTAATTCTCACAATGGGCTCGGCTACCCCCAATAACAGTTGCCATAAATAAATAATTTTATCAGACACATTTCACACCGGGAAACGACGCGACAGGCGACAGGCGTGAATCTGCTTGAAGATGCATTTCGTTGGACCTACCGGACAGTGACAGGTTGCACCGAGGAATTTTCGAGCTCTGTCAATGAATTGTGAATCTCATTGTATAGAAAATACAGTCGTATATTGTATCACGCTCTTGAAAAGTTCGCACCGCGTCGCGTCGCTTTTTGTTTTTTTTATCTGGCTCCCAGTTACCTATTAACCCTATTATCTTAGTTGGGAAAATCTGAAAAGTGTTAAAGTATAGGCTTGTATTTGTAAGGCGATCTCAAGATTGAAATCAAGATTATGTTATGAATGAATTTGACAGGCTGTTTTGTACTGAAATGTCATTGTCATTGTCAAACTTGCTGTCAGTTTCAAGAGCTGATGATTAATACGGACCTAATTTAAGCATACTTACATCGGTAAATTACCTTATTTACCGCCATGGAGTTTTAATCAAGCTATCATAAAGAGGATTAAATCCTCCCACCTTTTGGAAAATTCGTTTATTTTCGACATGAAAATTGTTATCAAGTTAGGAAATTAGGGTCGTGAGCCGGTGATGAAAATATTGGTTTTAATCTTGACCAATATACCGGAAATTATATTGCTCTCTCTGAACAAATTATTGTTTGGTACCTTTAGCCACCTACACTGTTTCCTATTTTTTCATCATTGTTGAAAATAATTGTGTGACGTTGACAGGTGGCGCTGACATGGCGAAGTGAAAAACTCGACGATGGAGTGAACTTACCCAGAAGCAAAGACGCAAGAGGCAGTCACACACAAACGAAACATATCAAGCTATTTGGCGCTGAATATGGACCAGCGCGGCGCGGTGTGTCTGACGTGTCAGTGGCCAGGCTGTTAAGTATCATTGAGACGGTTTTATCCACAGAATTTTTGTAGATAGTAGGTATTCCACTCACTTGGCTGCGGCGAGTGTTTCTTGGTGGACATCACGTGCCTCAGCTCTGACCGCAGCTCCTGTCAGCTGTCGCAGCGCACGCACCCGATCATCTAGCGTGCGTTTGGTGTACAACTTGGGTGGACAGGTGTACTGCTGGCTGGTCTAGTTGCCAGTGCTCTCTGCAAATAAGAGAAAAGTATTGTTAGCTTTATTCTAACTCGGTCGTCCCTCCCGTATTCCATTCCTCCCGCCGCGCCCTCTCGTCCTTCCCGTCCCCCCAATTCAACCCATAAGGTCATTTACGCTCTGCCTACCATATAAGGGATAAAGACGTGATTATAACGTATGTATGTTAAGGACAAACATACAAACATTGATTTATATATATTAGTAGACCGTCTCTATTCGCGGAATGCCCTAACTTGGCTCAATAATATGTTGAGAGCAACAAGTTACGATACTTACCTTAAAGTCCAAATAAAAAAACCAAAACCTAACTTATGTGACTTTATCACACCATCACTTTGCAAATAGGATTAGTAAGATTAAAGTACCAGGGAATCAGAACCACCAAGGTGGAAGGTGTAACTACTAACTAACTGGTACTAATTGCTACGGTTCGTAGGCTGTCTCCATCTCGTAGCCACTAGCTACGGCGCGGCTACGAGATTCCGTGATTACTACGGTTTGTAGGTATTAATGATGTAGCTGGTGGCTGCAAGGTTTCTCCGTTACAAATTTAATACTGCAGTTTTTCTTATCATCTGATAAGTGATAAAAAAAAATTACTGTGAAAATGAAATGATTTTACGCAAAAATGCAAAACAATATGGACGATACGAACCTTTATATAGCAGCAGAAGCGAAATTAGTATGACCGCCCCTAAAGTTTCACTCCAAGGCTCATAAATCATTAATGATCTAAGTAGTCGATCTCATTGTTCAAATATTTAAGTAGTCCATGAACGGAGCGAAGCCAAAACTAAAAGAAGACACGTTTAAAAATTCTGCCCTACAGCAAAAAGGATCTTAATTAAACATTGTCACCAATATGTATTGTACTCTACATGTCATGTCTGCCTGGTATAACCTGCTGTTGCGGCTGCTGTCTGCTGTCTACTGATAAGACAGAATTCTGCCACAGACTAGCAATTAGACCACCAGTCTGGTTATTGTCAACTTTTAAAAGCTTTGTGTTCAGTAATAGGTCCAATCACATTCTATACTACACTCACTACACTTTTGTTTTGTTGGCGTCCTTATAAACCATAACAAATACATTTACTGACACCTATTAACAAACAGTCTTTATGTTAGCTTCATCCTATATCCTTTGGGTAAAAAAAGGTTTTAATTACATCCGTTTAAAAATGATTTTCATGTTCTTCTTTGTATAACATAATATCATGATAATTTTAAATTCTTGCGTGTCGAGTATTATGATATCGCTTTTAATAAAATTGGACTATCGACTCTCCATAAATGAAACAGTTATACATTTTAAAAGTGAACGACAAAGTAGTTTTTAATCGTAGTTTTTAATCTCTCTACATTTTGTAATCACTAACAATAAATGTCTCAATAAACGCTACTGGACGCAACCCGAAGGGTTTAACTGTACGACTCGGATCTCAATGAATGTGGGCGGGGGGCGCTGCAGTATAGAGAGAACTGTCAAAGCAATGTCAAAGGGGTGGGATGGGATCTCAACTCTCCACCCCGGGCAACGGCAACACAGGCTTGCCTGCAAATAAGTCCAGCTGAACAATCCCAACAGAGCGTAGGTAGGCTCCGCAAGGGGCCGCCTAGCTCGCGACCACCCACCCTCTCACCAAAGTCCAGCGCCTAACAGCTTGCTGTGTTTCGTCGGTGCGTGAGAGTACCAGTGCCATTAACAGACATCTTCTGGGTGAGCTCGCTACATCGTCGACTCTGTCATTGTCATCCCTGACCTTGTATCTAGAGTCAAGAGCAAACCCATTTCAAGTAAAAATAAAAACTCATGGTGACGGCGTTAGTTCTCATTTCCACTACTTTCATTTAAAACGTGGGCGTCCTATATCTGGTCGGCACGCAACGGCTTCGTAAAAGATTCATAATTGGGCACTGTTTTGTGTCTATTTTCTACTCCATTGATTAATTTGTCGGCGACTTTGGCTTAATTCAAGGGTGCCCTTTACTTATTAGCATAGGACGTTCTCGCGATTTCCCTTGACGACGGACAAGTGCTCAAGTGTTTTCGCAGTACCCTCTACAAATCGCAGGTTCAAGTCCTGTCCGAGGCGAATTTATTATTTCATTCTTTCTTTCATATTACACTCTACACTGATTTATTTTATTTCATTCACATGCCATGAGATATCTAACTTTACTGCCAATCAAGAGGCTTTAGATTTATCCTTTTATATGTGTGTATCTCACCCATTTAACAGAAGTAGGTGATACGAAACAAGCGATCATCTGATAACGTCGCTCTGGGCGTTGCGTTGTTACGACAGTTGAACGAATGGAAGCTCTTATCATTTGGAGTGAATGAACGAAACAGTAAAAGAAAGAATGAAAGAAGAAAGAAAGAAGGGTGCTACAATATGCATTTTCAAATGAGTTTCATTTGTAGTGTACTGAGAAATTGTCAATCTTTTTAAATAGGAAAGAAGAGTAATAACTTAGATTTTTTTAATTAATTTGAAGTCTGCTGCTTCTATTCTTCTTCAATTCTATTTAATGTGCCCTTTATCTATGACGTTGAACGATAACACACGTCATATCTAAATAACATCTGATGTAACACGTCACTGAAATAGGATACAAAAGATATAATGCCCATATAAAAGTCCTGGAAGGCCAAACTCTTAAATTGAAGTATGTACAGATATCAACTATAGCATAGGTATGAGTCATGAGATTAAAGGAAAACCGTGTTCCATCAGAATTAAGTTTGTGTTTGTGTTGGAATATGTTATGAAGAAAACTTTTAACGTACTCTACTTACACACATACTGGAACTTTAATATAACTAACTTTTATTAACTTTCTTCCATGCTGGACTGGGAGCTATAAAAAAACAAAGAATGTTCCAGCTGC
>JARACY010001521.1:0-56607 GCA_029255725.1 Scrobipalpa atriplicella
GAGTTATCTAATAGAGCAGATTATGCGCAATACTGCAACTTTATTAAACGCGTGTTGCAGAAACATAAAAAAAACGACCCACCAATGCAAGTGCTCTTATTAAATTACTGATGTTTGTAATTGCTTTAACTATCATATTTCAATGTGACCAAGAATAACTTGTGTTTCTCAATGAGAGACACAAACCACAACCTATCAATCAGTGTGCGTAATTTAGCAATCATAACGATGAAATATCTTCTCATTTAGCAATAAAGAAGGGATGTGTAGATGTGTTCTACGACAAATGCTCAAGCGTAAAATGCAACGGTCAATTGTTGATTATTATTTGGATATTAGTTAAACAACCAGTAATTTTATGACCGCTTAATGTTTATTAGATTACTCGTTTTGCGAAATCATTAATTCGAAAAAATGTGTTGCGACTAAAGCTTCATAAATGTGGCCAATTTTAGATGGCTAAGCACGTTGCAAGTAAGTGAACAATAAATTGACCTCATTGTGCTAGACTGGCCAGTAAACATAGGTCATCTAGACTGTCTAGTCATGTTGTGTCGGGCCTCATGCAAGTGAATGGATAAGTCGAATGATTTTGAGTAGAATCGAGAATGATTAGTGGGAGTGATCGAGTGTGCGCGAGGACGGAGCTATGTGGTAACACACCGTGTCCTGTCACTGGTGCACTGGTTCATGTTCACTCGTGATGCAACTAGTGTGCACTATTTTGTCCTTTTACAACTCTTCCGAGAAAAGCATTGACCTTTCGAGTCCAAATCAAATTAGAGAATGCATTGCACTTTGCAATGCTTAATGTATGCTATTCACATGGTAGTCACATAACTTTTTCGCATTGGTCTGTCTGCCTCCTTACTAAGCAATATCTATTGTTTTCGCCTTTTAACACTAATTGTTACAGTGAAAATGATTAGGTACGTTAATTATAACAACGCCGCATGAGAAAATGCTTTTCTTGTACTAAAGTAAGGTCCGGAACGTAAATTAGATTGTCGATAAGAAACCATAAATATAAGCTTTATATGAAGTGTGTGAAGTAAGAGAAAGGCACGATTGGACAAGACCAGTGGTTAGTTCAGTTGCGTATATCCTTTTCGATGACGAATGTTTATCAACACATCGGCCTTGAAGCTGGATGATTGACTGCTATTCCTGTGTGGTCTAGTGGCCTGAGCCTCGGGGTCTAAATACCACCCAAAATATAGTACGAGACTGTTTAAACCCCAGAGAATGGGAAGAAGGATAAGGAGAAGAAGAAATGAGACTGTTTAAAAGGTTTGTTAGGTCACTGCATGAAGTTTTGTTAGGTCACCGACAATGTCGATTCAGTAAAAACACGACTTAACTAAATTTTAACTAAAATTATTGCCATCCCATGCTATTTTCTCATTATAGAAAATGACAGGTGACTTTAGTCAAGAGTAAGATTTAGTGATTTTGTGCGCTGCCGATTTGCCCCAAATTACGAAGAATCCGAGCTTCGAAAGGCACGTAAAGCTGACGGTCCCGGTTGCTGTCTTTCATAGTGGTTATTACGCAGAATACTTACCTCTATTTAAGAAGTAATTAGTACTACGCTTGTTATTTAGATTGTTGCCTTAACGTGTTTGCATTTCATACTATAGACCATCTCAAGCTGTGATTGTTACAAGTTGTTTGATCCACAACAATAGGTTATCTAGATAAAGATGGGAAAGGCATCTCAGCTTAGCTGAAATTGTGTGTAATTTTATGACAAGGAGGTTGAGGTCTTCCGTGAAAGACAAGGAATTAAGTATGAAATTTTAGAAAAGTTTTGTTACAAATGAGGCATTTAACGCAACAGTAGGTAGGTTAGGTAGGTATATATTTTTCAGTCATTTCGTGAATACTGATCACGATCACAGACTGCCGTTCCTTTTTATTACATTTGTAGTTAAAATAGTATGTACCTACTTGAGGTAGTGAATAAATTCCAATGCGAAATTGAAAATAAATATTCTTGGGAAATGATGGTGTCAAATGTTATACAATTACAAAAATATTATACTTGTATACAGTCAATGAAAATGCATGTCATGTTTATAAAGCCGCGTTTACATTACATTATTGATAGTTTGTTTGAACTTGATCTCAAGGATCTACCACTTGAATGTTCTTTCCGAAGCACGGAGGACTCTAGCAATGTTTATTTTGCCTTACTTATGCTATCTCAAAAAGAATATGCAAACTCAGTTTTTGACAATCATCGGAGTGAATATAATAAAATTATTGAGGATATGACATAAAATATGTCAAATCTAACGATAGAGTTAAGTTATGATTTTGGTAACAGGCACTAATATAATTTTTTCAATTAGAATAAAGGTAAAATCCTTATTGTACCTATATTCTACTGTGACAGAATTGTCATTATCGTATCAACTCATCATACTACCCAAATAAGGAAATCAGAAAACCTTGTTAGACATAATATAGTTTTTAGATGTTGTAGAATAAGATCGATTTTGATGAGAGTACCGCCGATTTATTTTTGTTTAAATTACTGAAAGGAATATACAGGGTGTAAAAAAAGTACTGCGTTCCTTTAAACCACATGTTCTACTGATGATACCAAACAACTTTCCCAAAGCACAAACATTTTATATTGAAGAAAAAAAATGTCTTTTTTATACAAAGATGCTCTCCGGGATCTCCAGTTTTGTATGAACAAGGCAAATTTTTTTTTTCGAGCGAAAATTTTTGTACTTTGGGAAAGTTTTTGGTATCATCAGTAGAAAATGTGGTTTAAAGGAACACAGTACTTTTTTTTACATCCTGTATAATACTTATTATACTTTTTAAACACTAGCGATTATTTTGTTTGAAAACTCTAAAACCAGGATTTATCGGGTCGTTGTTCGACTCGAAAATCCACTCGCTAAGAAGAAGAGCGATTATTTTCACACAATTTACTTAATTACCGCGTATTCTAAAAAAAAAACTTGTTTTTTATATATTAAGAAATACAAGTAATATATCTACAAGTAATATATATAAATATAAGTGCGCAAATCCTTTAGATTAGAACATCGTATTTTTTCAATTTATCTCAGTTGTTCTTTTTTTTTCACAATTTTATTCATATAAGTATTATTGAACAGCACAGAACAGTATTAGCTGGGCACTTATGTAATTGGTTATTTTGACTGCAATATTGAGATCGTTATAGTTTAGTATCGAAACGAGGCCAGCATGAACATCATTTGATAAATTATGGATACGTTTTTGATGAACTTACAATTCAATATTACGTCCTATTAACTTCAAATTACTTTGAGTAACATAGATATTACACAAATTTGGAGCCATTACAAGCATAACGTATAGACCTTCAAGTATATACCAGTTTTTATGAAGTACAGCATTAGCGATCCATGCTCAAATCTATAGCAATTTTAGTTTATAATTTGAGTGGTTTGGCTAAAACAGAGACCTAAATTTATTTATTTATACTTGTTGACAGGTTGTACTTATCGTACGTCACCTCGAAAAACCCATTCGACGGAACAATATATTTTCATGTACAAAGAAAAAGAACAGTTTTTATTTACATCCGAAAATAACATTAATTTTAAGGTCATTAACTCAAGTTGACGTCATATTTTGAAAGTGACACTAACCCTATGTTTTGCAAAGTAGATACTTACCGTTTGACACAAAACGAGTGAGATGTAATTAATTGCTACTTATTTTTACTATTACTGACACGAGATTTAATGAAATCTTCTACCCGTAAAGACGAAAAGGTGTGAACCCACAGGGTAAAACTGAAATTTCTCTATTGAACAAAAGACGAAAATTTAAAAGAATATACTACTTCCCAAACAAAATTTAAATAGTCTCAAATGTTATGAAACGCCCAGTACAATTCGTTCTAATTCAAACTTCTCGCCCAGAATCTGAACTAAAGTGAAATAAAGGCGTATCAGGTTGACAGGTGTAGATTAATGCATCCAGAAGAAAGATCCAATCTGTGAAATGGCAGCATAACAGCTGGATCTAGAATACCGCAGCCATTCCAATTACGAAACTGTTGTTTGTCTGCGCCACTATTACATAATTAAGTGAAATATTTCAAAAGCCGGTTAGGTGTGATTTATTCGGAACTGGATCAGTTCAAGAAAGGGCTAAAATAATTTAAATTTGCTCTTGATACATTATGCCGTCCACGGCATTGAGAAAAGTTGAAGGCGAATTCATTGAACGACAAGAGGGATAATTTTAAATTCACGCGAAATTCACTGAGGTTAAAATGCCTCATTAAAAACTTTTAAAATGTAATCGAGTCAAGTAAATTACATAACGGGTGTAAGGGACAGCGTGCCGCAAACTAATGGGTTGCTCAACAAAACTTAACGCTCTGTTATACAAAAAATAGGAAAGCCAATATATTATATATTTTATTCATTTCCTGGAAGGTTTTCCGGTGAAAGTTGACAAGTTTCGTTGATTGAGGCCCGTATTGATAATCAGCTTTCAAGTGTGACAGCGAGTTTGAGTGCGTATCAGAAATGTCAATTCAGTACAAAACGACCTGTCAAATCCATACTTAGTATTGCTCTCAATCTTGAGATCGCTTTATAAATACGAGCCTGAGTAACCCCTATCTGTGTCCGGCGCGCTGTCACGCGTTATAGTATTGTTTGTAAAGTCGGCAATTCGTGATATTATTAGGCAAAACATCTCGGATGTAGGTAAACCCAGTAAAAAGTAACCTCTATGCAAAAGTCACATCGATCTAATGCTCTGACTTTGACGAGACAAGGACAAATAAACACACATTTGCATACATTTAAAAATATTAATAAATTCATTAAATTAACTAACTTTTCGTACGTAAGCACAGGTGATTAATTGAAAATTCATCTTTAGGTGATAGAGGACAGTTACTCAATTTTATATGATCTAACAAAAGAAAGAGTACCTATTATTATATTTATAATCATAAATACCAGTCAACGTTCAAGGCGTATGATTGGCCAATTTTACGCTTTTGGCTCATTAAACACATAAGCAAAATTAGATACCTCATGACATGACACCTATTGCTGTCACAATAGCAACATTTTCTAACGGTACACTACGACCACGCTTTAAATGAAGGTGTTGAAATAAGAAACTAAGCCCTCTATCTTGAGATCTGACAGTTCTTCTTATAAAGCAGCGCCCCCGCCTACGATCATTGAGAACCGCGACGTACTAAACAATAATATGCCTTAGGGTGGGTCAAGTCAAAGGCCAACTGTAGCTATATGCACAATCGTTTACACATCGAACATGTTCATTTTTATTCTAAAATGAGCATTGTATTGTAATTTTGTACAAGCGTGACAATGTTCTGTGGATTATATACCATTCACAATTTGCCAATGTGAGTTATGTAAACCTATCGAATAAAGATGTTTATCTATGGTTATGTGGAGATGTACGCTATTGTGTGAAGGGTTTATCGATTTGTCTTTTTGAGTCATTCATGATGAATGGTTGAACCCTTCACGCGTTTTGTATCCAATGCCTTCGACATGCAAATTATATTCGTAATGTCAAGGATTTTTTGCAAAGCCAATGTACCTATTCATGAACGTTGACAACTTTCCTTAAGAGTAAACTGTTTTCTCACGAAAAAAAGACATGTATGGTCTTATTTTAGTTAGTTCGTGTTTCCGCCGAATTGGGGTCAATATTTTTAAATCAAAAGGAAATACAGAAAAAATACCAATCAGATCTCCTGAACGGGAGTTTAGACTACCGTTGTTACTCGAACTTTTCCTGAAAAAATTGTTTAATACAAGCAAACGTTGCCCTCCTTGACAATACACCTTTCCCGTACGCCGGTTATAAAGCTGCGTTACCATTATGCAAGTACTTGTTTACAGGTGTGACGTCACAGTTGCGAAAACGGTTCACATGAGACAGTTCTGTTCTGTTACGCGCGCAAGTTCAAAACTACTTCGATGCAACTTATTATACTGCATACATTTAAAGTGATCCACTATTGAAGGTTAGTTCTATACCGGGTGTAAGCGATAGCGTACCAAAAACTGATAGGGGTTGCTCATTCAACAAAACTAAACAACTCACCACGCAAGTCTTTCAGGAAAAGAAAAACCATGGCTGTTCCATACAAATTGTTTGATAGAGGCAGCATTTTTGTATGGGAAAGTCAATGATTTTTTATTTCCTGAAAGGATTTCCTGGTGAAAGTTGTTCAGTTTCGTTCAAAGTTTCATTGACTGCGAGCAACCCCGTTCATTGTCTGGTACACTGTCCCTTACACCCGGTATAGTAGCCCTTATGGGTTTGACAGAACGTAACAGCATAGTAAAAGGCGTTTTCGCCAGCCACGTCTGACAAATGATTAAATTTGTAATTTCAGATCAATCGGTTCATCAGATTAGTTATCAATAAATTGAAAACCTTTGGATCCTTCTACTGATTTTCTACGGTCTGCCCAGGAATAGAGGCAGCTGGAACATTCTATTTTTTATCGCTACTAGTCCAGCTTGGAACTTACAACTTTATGCAAAATACGTTATAATGGTCTATACCCGCGCAATAGATTAAGTTAACCTTACTAAGTAAATTATAAATGCGAAAATAACTCTGAATGTCTGTCTGTATGTTACTCTTTCACGCCTAAACGGCTGCACGGATGCTAATGAAATTTGGTAGGACTATAATTGTGGGATTTTAGGAACATACAAAGGCTACATTTTACCGTGGGAAAATATCTCATTCCCTCGGGTAAAATCATTTAGCCGCGGGTAAAACCACTGGGCGGCAAGCTTGTTCAGAAAAATACGTATATCCTAATTATACTATAGCTTCCCGCAAACAAAATAAACAGGTTGTTCAGTAAACGAAACTGAAAATTTTTCACTAAGAATTTTTTTAAAGATTTTCCATACAAATTGTCTGGGTGGTCATTTAGTACTTATGAGAAAGTTTTTTTATCATTTACTTTAAGTAATTCTTATTGAAAGTTGTTCAAATTCATTGACTAGCAACCTATATCAGTTTGCCGGAAGCTGTCCGTTACACCCGGTATGAAGATAGAACGCAATTTGAGTGAAAACAATTTTACTCGCGTTGATGTCTTTTGTTCGACGCAATATTTATTTTTATAGTTTGGGAATTTGGTGATTAAAACATACAGTATTTGTCGATCATTAATAATGAAGATGATATTAATAACAATAACATGAAATAATTTTGGTTATTTTATAAAATAATAAAATTTAATTACCCTATAAGAACAAAAATCCTATACTTAAGTTCTTACTTCGCTGGTTCCGCGACTCGAAGTTCATCTTAAAAAAGGGAACAATGGCGCACAAACTCCTATTGCATTTAAAATATTAAAATTATATTAATACAAATGTCAAATTAATATCTTATACTGGGTGTAAGGGACAGCGTCCCGCAAACTGATAGGGGTTTCTCAGTTACAACAACTATCACCAGGATTTATTTTCAGGAAATGGAAAAAAAAATCTGCTTTTCATACAAATTGTCTGATCGAGCCGGTCATTTTGTATGAAAAAGAATTTTTTTTTTCAATTTCGGAAAAATCAAACCTTTTTCCTTCAAAGTTTCGTTACTGAGCAACCCCTATATGTTTGCGGGACGCTGTACCTTACACCCCGTATAACTATCTCTCTATTTATTTATTATACTAATAATATCATTATTGCAATTAGTGCAGTACAACTACAAGCACGTACAAAAACACAGTATAACATACGTAATGCACTTATCTTGTAAGGCTCGTATTTATAAAGCGATCTCAAGATTGAGAGCAATATTGAGTGCGGATTTGACAGGTAATTTTGTACTGGAATGACATTTCTGATACGAACTCAAACTCGCTGTCACTCTTGAGAGCTGTTTATAAATACGGGCCTAAATAATTAACATGAACCTCGCAAGGTCGACACTTGGAAGAAATATTACGAAATATGTAGAGCGGAAACTGTCTATCCTTAATAATAATAACAAATGAGAATATGTTTGTTTGTTGTTCCTTACGTATTGAATTGAGATTACCTATATTAGTTTAGTTTTACCAAATGAGTCTTCTTCTTCTTTTTCAACCCGTTGTCCCAATGATGAGTGTAGATCTCTTCCAATTCCTTTCACTGTTGGCGGGACAGTGTTTTCGCCATCCAGTTTTTCCCAGCAACCTTGACTATGTCATCGGTCCACTTAGCCGGTGGTCTGCTCACGTTCCTTCGTCCTTTCCATGGATTCCACTCTAACACCTTCCTACCCCATAAATACCAAATAAATATGACTTAAGAAATTGATTTAGCGGAAAATGTATCATTCACTCCTATTAGTGAATTCCTAATTCCTAATCCCTATTGATACCATATCGACAAGTAAACATTATTTTTATGAAATAAATTATTCTTATTATTATTCTTATTCTCATCCTACTGGATGTGTAAAGAAACACATGATACCTACTGCTGAAGTACTGCACAACTTCATAAAAACTGAAACGCCCGTGTACCATTTGAACGACCAGTTCGACACTGTGGGGTCATTGGTGACCGTAGGACCATAGCCTAATTATCCAGAGGGGCCATGCCAATGCAAAAGAATGATGCCCCATAGGAGGATGCCCTTGTGGCCATTTATTGTTTAAAGTTATTTAAATTTTTTATCATAAAAGATTGCTGATTGCTACCGTAATGTCCTTTGATTTTTTTAGATTAGAAATCAGCATACTTTTTCGTAAGATACAAAAAACAAAACATGACATGATGAACAAAAAAATGTGTAACTCAAAGTCTGTTATTTATTTCCCACATTAATGTTAGATCAAAAGTTAATAATAAACTTGCATAAACTTTAATTTACGCGGATACATTATTTTGTAACTGAGGAATCTGGGGATTCAGAGTATGTCTTGTGGTCAAAGTGGACATCCGTATCTATTGCATACAGGTCGGCGCTACGTCAGCGGGCGGCGCGGGTGCGCGGGCGCAGGCGCGAGCGGCGCTACGTGGTGCGCATTTGTGCAAGCGTCGCGAGGAGTGTGGAGGACGCGGCGCATCCCCACTGCGTCCCCTTCACGGCGGCGGCGCTGCCGGCGCGCGGCCAGCCAGCAGTACTCCCAGCCGCACCATGCTCGCCGCACGCTCGCTCGCGCTGCTCCTCGCCGCGTCCCTCGCCCTGGCCGCCGCCGCGCCGCCGCTCCACCACGTGCGGGCGCGCAGGCAACTCGCCGACGACAACACACTGCAGCCCCTCGAGGTATGTCGCTCTCACTTCACTACCCGCGCTACGCTACACTGCCGGCTATGCGAAGGTACACATGTAAAGAACTTCCTCGATTTACGCGTGCATGTGAAATGCTGAAATTATGCGAGTGACCTTACAGTGCACGTAACGCACAGTTTTCCACTCATGCGGTTACTTGCGCTGTTTTTACTTTATTTTGTTGTATATGAAGGGTTACAATGCTCTTGTATTAGTCATGTTATGTTATATGTATTGCATGCATACCGGCTGATGTAGAATAGCGATAACATTTCAAACTAATTTTTAAACTCCCTATTTTCATCTTCATCATTGACATATAAATATAAATTTCCATTTTATCATTTCAAAATTTCTAATGGCACACCATAGTTAATATCATGTTTACAAAAATTGTGTCGATTTTCCCATATGTTCATATTCTCATTTCCAAATACTCCGTTTAATAATGTTGTAGGCTTCTAATTAAAGCCTGTAATCAATTATGATCAATAGTTGTAAAGTATAAAAGTGACACAACAACCGCATGTTGTGTGTGAACTTCAAGCGTTAGTTGTTGATGCGCATGGTCCGGGGGCGCGGGCGCGGGTGCAGGCCGCACCCGACGCGCGCGAAGACGTCGCCGGCGACCGATGTTGCGCAAGCGCACCCGGCCACCGCGCGTCGCTGCACAGACCCAATACTAAGTTTTCGCTCAAACCAACAATAGCAACCGTTAACCATCACGTAATGATTGCTTTGTTGGTATTGTGCTCTCATCAAAAATACCACCCAGATGATCATCAATGTTACTACCGGCAACTTCTATAACCGCCCTCAAAATAACTATGATCAGAATCACAATATTGCACTTGTGTAAATCTGAACATTGGCCAACAAAAGCGT
Source organism: Scrobipalpa atriplicella (assembly GCA_029255725.1). Classification (NCBI taxonomy): domain Eukaryota; kingdom Metazoa; phylum Arthropoda; class Insecta; order Lepidoptera; family Gelechiidae; genus Scrobipalpa; species Scrobipalpa atriplicella. The sequence goes on from JARACY010001521.1 coordinate 10,189, forward strand.
ATTTTTTTCTGCATTCGGTTCTCACTGCTGCGAAAGGAGGTCATCTCGTTCCACCATTTGCCTTAATTGATAATCATTCGGGTATTGTATCATATCATGTCTAATGTAATAAAACTCTACGATAGTTTTAACTAATTCAAAATTATGGGTAACTTGATATTTGTATATTGTATTTAGAATTTTTGAGATGATATGTTAGCTTAATTCATAATATAATATTTATTTATTACATTGATAGTTTTTTTACATTGGACTAGTTGTATTTGTAAACGTTCCAGCATCGCGGCCGGCCTCGCCTTCATTAAACTTGTATTATCCGCTACCGCTTCATGCATACACACGAGCTTGACAGTCTCTTCTACTTACTTATCTTTAACATTATACCTTTATATAATAATGATTTATTATTACTATACATAACATTCTACGTCTATATACTTATACTAACCTGACTCGTTTGAGTATGGTCTCACCTCCGTCACACTTTCGCGGTGTAATTCTACATTTATATGCCGCCGTTGCACTGCTCCGAGATATATGATCTTTATTCGGGTCTCATAGCGTTTGACGACTATATTACCATAAAAGTTGAGGTAACTATTACCTACTTCAATTTTTCAAGGACGGCTCTTGCTAACTTTTACGAAATACGTACTCATAAAGGTGAACAACAGAATCTCTACATACAGTTTTTTTTTGCGTCAGATAGAAGTACTTACGCGGAAAATCTTTTCTGTTTACATGCCGCTTGCCTTTGACATTGCGTCAAAGTAGTTAGTAGGTATATGATTCAGGACAAACTTTCACCATTTAATGCGTGCTTCACTAATTATCTAATAGTTTTTGTGACCTAATGACTTAATGAGCCTACGACAACTATTTTAATATGTAAAGAATTCCAATTTCATATAACTATTTGCAAATTGTTATTTCACACGATCAGAAAATTGATACTAAATGCCAGTTTTCACACGGACCAGTTTCTGATACTTGAAACTTTCTGTATTCAATACTACATTGTGTATAGCTCCACGGTCTTGTTTAGATATCGATCGATATTTTACTTAAACGAATTAGGTAATGCGATATAGTTTTACAATACATTAAAATTAGAAAACGCAAGTAAAATCTTTGAAAGCATTTCTAACAAGACTGTTAATATTAAATTCAAAGGTGAATCTTCAATTGGAACATCGAGTTTTTCTAGTACGTATTCAGCTAGAAAAAAACTAAATGTACCAAAGTTTCGATAAAGTAAATATTTGTACACATACACTCTCGTTTGACATCACAGATTTATGTAGTTTATCCGTGTTTGACGTCATAATTTCGTTATTTCTTCTTCTTCTTCGTGTCGATAGTGCGTCTTATTAAACCATACCTCAACTCAGCACCATACCGCGTTGAACAGTAGGATGGTTTACGATCTACTTTTGTAACATTTACCCCCGGAATCCCTATTCGAGTTTGGTGCTGAGCTCGAGGATGGTTTACGAGCGCTCATTAGATAATGAGTGCTCGGAATCCATCCCCGCGTTCAGCACAAAGGCGAGTAGTGTGAAAAAAATGATGATTTCTCTACGCTCTTGTGAGCATTTGGTAGTAAGTAGTGAAATAAATACATAAATATACCTATTAAAGAGACCATCTTTTGTTTATGTGAATCATGACGTGATATAGTGATAGTGTATAAACTGTAAATAAAAATCCATTTATAGGTAGATACAACAAAATATAATATAGTCCTCCCAACCGATTTTTGGTAATGGCGGCCAATCTCAAAGAGATCGGCCAACTTTGCGGGATGATTTTTAGTTTCCAAGTGTTTGCGCAACACACTAGTGCCCCCTCTATTCTTTCTATTTCTAATTTTGATGGGACAGGCACAGGATGTTTTTATAGTTCTCACACAAAGTCATTCTTCCCCGCCGGAATCAAACCCGGGGCCTCCGGATTGTGAGACCTAGCTCAAACAATTAGACTACGGAGTCAGTCACAAAATATAGTGTTTAATTTTCCACCAATCAATATAGTGTTTTTTAGACGAACATTTTACATTACTGCATTTCTAATATTAATTATTTTAAAGGTAGTTCTTAAAAGCCAGCCACAGTCCGTTCTGTGGTCCGGTGTTGAATTCGAGGATTATTTCTGTGCAAGTAACATTTAACTCATCTACTGAATCCATCCTACTGTTGAACAAGGGGAGCATTTCCGGACGTGCGAACCGAAACATCTCACTTGAAACCATACTGCGTTTTAGTGTTGACACGAAGAAGGGTTTCCGTAGTACAGCGTTGTAAAAGCGCATTGGAATACATCCTACTGTTCAACGTGGCATGGTGCTGAGCTGAGGTATGGTTTAATAAGACGCGTCGATAGTCCAAAAATATGTAAACACATAAAATCGTCTCCTACTAAGATATTATATAGAATTAATAGAATTATTCGCCTTTACTTTTTTGTTTCTATAATTTGTTACCACCCAATGAAACTTGCATAATTGTATTATCTATGTGTCACCACTTATGAAGGCTTGATAAGATCCACAAGAAAACATCAAGAGTCAGTTCTTATTAATTCTGACACCAGGGTTCATCGAGTCATATAAATGACGACTCAAAAACCCACTTTATAAAAAAAAACATAAGGATTCTGTGAAAATTTAATTAATCCAGTATTGAAGCTGACCTCAACAATTTAAGGTAGCATTTTAAAACAAGCTCTATACTTTATTTGAATGAAATTTGAAAATAATACCAACGTGTTTTACGGTCCATCAATTGATATTCTTTACGACTTATAAGAAATTCAATTTTAGAATCAGTAAACATTATGTTTGTGACAAAGTAGTAATCTTCTGTTTCGAAATTATAGCCTCTGCCAAGTTGTAAAGAAGAACAACCAAGAATCAACTTACTAGCAGCAAATCACGGTTGATCTCGATTGTCAAATTCAATGGGATTAAAAACTGAGAACTAATTGGCGCCACTGTTGAGTGTTCCTTTTTCCTGTGATTGGTCAGTAATCTGTCAATATCAATATCAATGTCAGTTTTGTGTCTTCTCATTGGTCTCTTTTGGAACACTCAAACAGTGGCGCCATCTACAATTAGCTTTGCGTTTTTATCCTCATTGAAAAAGGCCGTATATATCTCACTCAAATAACGTAATTTAAGGTGCGCTCTCTGTCTTCTGTATCAGTGTCAGACTGCCTCGACGCGTACTCAAATAACGTTATACAATGAATACGTACATAAACAAGTTACCAGACGGTTAAGAGACTGGTTTTCTTCCGCAACATATGGATTACTATGAATGTAGAAGTAGATGTGGTTAGATAATGCAGTGATGACATCGATTTTACAATAACTGCAGAATTAATTATTTATTACCGTTGTTTTACCGCTATTGCCAGACGTTAAATTTAAATGACTTCTCATAAGAAATATTAAGATTAAGATTAATTTAAGTAAGTAGAGATTGAAATGAGATGTGATAGTAAAATCTGGAATCTAATAAATTACGTTCTAGGTCTTAAGTTCTGGTTGTTACATTTCTTTTCTTTGAAAAGGTGGTTTTAAAATGAATGAAAAAGTAAATTAGTTCCAATTTCTTTGAAAATAAATCGATATCGGCCAATTATTTATCTCCATTATTAAAGTGTAATGTGGAATTGGCCTACCAAATTAGCGAAATTGACAACGTTATTCTCTTTATATGTTTTTTTTTAAACGCACACCTCTTATTGATTTTGTACAAAATACGAGCCAATTCTAATTGTGACAGTACTTTCTCTACCGTGCCGTGTAACAAAGAGCACATAAGGAAACTGAGATTGATTTAGTTAGTATATTCGGCGAGGCTGGGGTGTCCTGGTTAATGTAACAGAAGCACGAGTTGGCTTATGTAACGATTATCTTATCTTTGAGTCTCTTGCGTCCACGCAAGGCGCGATCTAGGTGACCTGGCCAATTTTGGGAGAACTCGACCAAATCATGCAAAATTATTGAATTATATAATTTCGTAGCGATTCATTGACCCCGCGTGATATGAGGTAAAATCTATCTGTTTAATAATTTCGTAATACTGATTTGCGTAACTATAACTACAAGAAGTGCTAGGACATTTTTGAAGGAGTATATTTAGTCACAGATAATATAATAGTATATTTTGTTCAAAACTGTTTTTTTGTAATAAGCAAGTGCGTTGGTTTTTGCAACATACAACTAAGTTTTATAATTCATATAACTTCATTGGTGTTCTAGAAAAATACCTACTGGGTGCATGCAGTCTATAAACATTGAATATGGCCGGGTGGCACTTTATCCCAATCTCGTTCTCACCTTGAGGTACTGCCACTTAAGTACCGACTTACCTAATTTTAAATACATAATGTTATTTAAATGTTTCAATTTTATCATACAAAATATAAGACTGAGTTGCTAAATGAGTGGCCAAGGCTTTCAGTAAATCGTTGCGTGGGTCTAAAGTACTTATATTTCGAAATGGTAGTATCCTATAATTCAAGGCAGTATTTATGTATATTATTATTTTTTTCTTTGTTTCAATATCTTTTTACTTTTACCATTTAGTGTTATTAAAGATGAACAAATACATTCAATTTTTTAGATCGAATTATGTTTCATGATGCCATTTCTAATAGAACCTCAGCAAAGGGCTATGTGTAAAGTAGGTGCATTGGTAGTAAAACTGCCTCCGTGGTCTAGTGGTCTGAGCCATGGGCTCTCGATCCGGAGGTCCTAGGTTCGATTCACAGGGGGAACACAAAGTTGATATTTGTTAATTTATCACTTTGTGAGATTTTCCCCAGTATGGTTAGGGCATTGCAGGCTGAATCACCGATTTCCGAGAAGAAAAAGGATTCCGTGCTTCGGAGGGCACGTTAAGCCGTCGGTCCCGGTCGCTGTCATTGATAGTGGTCGTTACACAAACCATTTCAGATGCCTATTAGATGTGCTATTAGGCGGTTTAAAAAACTCTGACACCAGGGCTCATCGGGTCGATCGACGTGATACCCATACGACAGAAGAAGTAAAATAAACAATGTAGGTCAATCAAACAAAGCGTAATGCGCAAGCGCGGATAGTTATCAGTTCGCAAATACTGTGATCGCGAGGAAAGCTTTTTATACAGGTTCCCAGAGTCGCAATACCAGACGCAGTTGTATAACCCGCGATGAGAACGCTGCGCCCTATTCACCACACAATTTTTTGCTCTATAAATCTCACAAATTTATAATTACTCAGATACTCAGAATAATCAAATCTTTTTGTGACTTATTTTGATTCGCAGTACTGAACAGATCGTAAAGTTAAAACGTGACTGTTGGAGATCGGATGACCTTTATCTGTACTTTTATTGCACATATTGCAAAATATTTAGATAATAAAGACTGATCTCTTGGCAGTTAGTATAGCTAGTGTTAAGTTAAGATTGATGAATAGTTCAGAAAAAAACATATTTCGGCCGGTCCGGTGTATGATTACACTAATGAGCCAGCGCCGAGAGGCGGTCGGCCTCGACCTGGCCTGGTCGCCAGCAGCCTGCCAGCCTGCCACGATATGCCACTCGGTTTGACAACATTCAGCCAACCACTAAGATCAAATTATATATTCCATGACAAGGTCTCCTAGATTTACAGCCATAACATAAAACTTGCGGAGAAAAATAAAATAGTCGTCTATTAGTACAATGTTGCACTCAAGGAGCCGGAGACACTTAAGTGACTTGCTGGTTTAGGATGTTTTAAGTTGTCAGTAAATAAAATTTACTTGACCCTTGTGTAGCGTATAGTGTCGGCGAGGTTGTGCAAGCAGAGAGGCGCGGAGGTCGTCATTCTTGCGCCATAACACCTAAACTTTTGAAGATTCTTGCACAAAATTTGTCCCTCATACGTCTTAAAATTTTCACAAAATAATTATATACCACCTGAATTAGATAAATCAATAAAAGCAAACACTACTTTTTGATAACTGCTGATAGTACCAATATTAGCCATAATTAGCTAAACGTAAACAAAATAATCATAAATTATCGTAAAAAAAACGCAACTGTTCGGTCTAAAAATTTGCGTTAATAGTTTAGCGGTGAATGCATAACCTTGCACAGCTGATATATGCTAACCGCGTGCATTCTATTCACACAGTCCAACTGGTAGATAACGTTACGAAATTTTCTTTAAGTCTCATTTATATAAGTGCTTAATGAAGATGCAGGTTGCTGCATTTTATGTGTATTTGCCTGTACCTAGAGGTAATAATCTTATTTTAAAAAAAGCAAAAGATACATCTGTAGGAGAAAGTGGAAGTGCTTTTGGTGATATTAGCTTTTTTCTGGTTCATCTTTTAACAACACCCTGAGCTCAGGTGGTGGAGCGCTTATAGTGACAGTGCGGTGAGTGGTTCTAATTCTAAAGTGGTGATGGAGCGATCGTGGTGTCGGTGCTATTATGGTGTGTGTATGTGTGTGTGTGTGTAGTGACCCTGTGTGTGTGTGCAGGACGCTGAGGGCGACGAGCAGAACCGAGAGAAACGCAAGCTGGAAGGAGTCACACAAGCAAAGTTTGGCATCAAGAACGCCGTCTTAGGATTTGTCTTTGGGGTGAGTATTTATTTCTAAAAAGCGATGAAAATGTCAAAGATTAATATTGTTTCAAAATTTTAAAACCGAAGTGCACAATTTTCTAAAACAATCTTTTCAATTTTAGAAAATCAACTCGCTAATCGACGCTAAAACTCGATTCGTGGACACACTCGACAGACAAAACATCGAAATTAACAAACAGTACGGCATCGAAGCGCCACAAGGCGGTGGCCTTGCGTCCCTTAGCGGAATTGTCAGTCAAGTGATCGGGCCCAAGCTGCAACTGCTCGGACCTAAGATCCAGGCCGTGACCGGGCTGCTCGGCGGCGCGTCCGGCGGCGGCTCCTCCGGAGGACAAGGTGGGGGCTCCGGTCTGGGCTCGATCATCTCCCTGGTGACGTCACTCTCGGGTTCCTCGTCAGGCGGCGCGGGCGCAGGCGCCACCGTCGAGACCATCGACTCCTCAGAGGAAGATGACTCGTGATCTCCCTCCTTCCCCCGCTTCAATGCACTACGACATTGGTTTTAAGATGATCAGTTTTCAGTTTTGTGATACTTATTTAGTGGTCGTAGTTCAATATTTATGTCATTTGTAACAATAGTAAAAGAGTTAAAGCAGCTTGTCGGTGTCGTAGTGTGTGCGAGCTCTTTACCCCAGTGTCCCGACCGCATGTACAGTCCGCACTGAAAAAACGACTTGATAACATTGATCAAGACTTGTTTAAATAAGGGACTTGTTTATATGATTATGACAAAAAAATTAAAAATCAAATGAATAAGTTACCTACTTGATAACCATTACCAAGTTACTTATAATTTTAATCAATAGAATATGTGCGCGTACGTACAAGTTCCAGTACTACCTATCAAGTTTTTTTTTCAGTGCGCGGTCCTTCAGTAGGCGAGCCGCACGTAGCGCCCTGTATTTATATTGTAAATAGTTTTAGGCGAGTGCTGGTGATATTAAATGTTTCCTTCCAAGTGTTTGTTTGTTTGCACGTTTGCACCTCCCCCCTTGCACCGTTTTGTGATAACGTTTCCTACTTTTTCAATTCAAGCTGTGATTTATATATGCTTTAAAGAAACGTTGCCACAAATTGTAGATAATTATCATCGATGTAGAAGTGGATGGTACACACTGTGGTAGTACAAGAAGTAGTGTTGTAGTAGATGGCAGACACTTTTGTTCAAAATGTAAAGCACAATTTTTAGATTTATACAAATTACTTAAAGCTTTATTTTCTAGTCGCGCCTTTAAAAGACGATTGAACGCTTATTCGGACCTGCATATACCTACTTATTCTAGTCGCTAACTCGTCCGTCCTTAGTTCTATATTAGTAAAAAGTTTACTTTGTTTCACGGTTAAATAATAAAACGGAAATGCGTTGACCTTATTTAAATTAAAATGAAGGTGAATTGCTTTTAGATAGTAAATATACGCTTAACTATAAGTAATTGCGTTATTTATCGTGCTTGCAACGAAATCAATAACGAGTTTATGATTGTAGTTTACTAATTGTTAATAATGAGCCAGTTTAAGATATATTTTCTTAATTCTAAATTGCATGATTTTGTGTGACTAATGCTGAAAATAAATGGTCTGTACAGACGTCCATATATTTTCGTAGAGTCATCGTTCGTAGCACGTAGCCGATTCGTAGCCGTAGTCTCCTCGTAGCACATATCCTTAGTCATCTCATCATCATTTTTTGACTTCAAAATTTACAAACTGACCAGTAATCATAAATTTATGTGCGTGCATGGTAGGTACGTCTCTTTTTCAATGAAGCCTGTGAATGTAGCACTCATTCTTGCAAGAGCAAATGCATTTTTATTTCTTTTCATAATTTAATTAGTTTCATCCGCACCATCAGATCATCGTTCATCTTATTCATCAAGTAGAGATTATGTAGATTTTAGCTCGCCGGTAAATCCCAAATACCTCAATCCGAAACAGACTTTATTTAACCTTTTCCTTCCCAAAAATAAATTATTTTATGAATGTGGATTTATTGGAATGAAAAATAAAAATGTACGGACTGCATTGTTTGTTTTTTCTTCTCAGCAATTTACCTGCTTATGTTTACGTAAATTAAAAAAATAAGCTTCTGATACCAGTAAAATTTTTAACGTTTGTCATATTTTTTTCAAAGCCGTTATCTTTTAGGTATGTATTTAAAAGGTATTAGGCGTGTCTCGAAACCCTCGAACAATAAAGTGAATCGCAAAAGTTAGTAGGCAGCGCTCCGGACGGATGAGATCTCTAAGAGCCTATTCAGAGATCGGCGTGCTATGTTCGTAAGTGTTCCCAAGTACCTATTTATTTATTATAAATATTATTTTTTCTATGTACAAAATACTAACAACAGGGTGACGACGTCTTGTGGATAGATTTGCAGTCTATTTGCCCAACACATCCTATTTTAAGCTTACGATTTCCTAACCTAACACAATATTAATTATTGTTGCCCAATTTTAATAAAAGTCAAGTAAAACGAGACCTCAAGCTCATGGTAATGTCAATTTTAAATGAAGTTCAAGTGGTGGTATGAGGCCGGCTGCTTTACGAACAGAGAGTGAGGTTATGTGTGTACGCAGAGTGGCACTACGTGGGCAGACCGGGTGAGGGCCACGAGATCGGGCACATTAGACACGCTGGACATGCGGGACACGTCAGCCACGTCCCCCTCGCGCCGCTCGTCGTCGCCGAGCCGGAGCCCGAGACAGGTCACCACTACCACCCCGAAGGACGATATCCCCGTGTTCGACCGGAACAAGGTCAGCCTGGACTTCCCGGGGAACCTGTTTGGGCCTTCCGTGTCGTTGCTGATCCGCACCACTAAGATTGTCGGCGAAGTTATTCAGGTAACTATAGAAGAATAGTGTATGTTATTTAATTTCATATTTGTTTTTTTTTTCTTTAACATGCACACCAAAGCGTTTCCTAAACAAGTTTGCTTAAATAAGTTAGTCATAAAAATATATAGTTAAATAAAAATTAAAACATGACCATGTTTGCTTTGTGACATGAAAATGATAGATCTTTACATCAGTCAACCTTTCCTTTTTTAATCTTCTAATAGTAATCATTCATTCCCTTAAAATTCTAAACAGTTTCATAGTTAGGTAGGTAGTTTACAAACTCGTTTACGGTTACAGAACTCAGCGGTGCGCTACCAGACGTTCCTGAGGCTTTTCAGGCCGCTTTTCCGCGGGCCGTTCGAGATCAAGGGTCTGGACCCGCCCACTACCACTACCACTACCACCACCGCCCGCCCAGCCAAGGCGGCGGCGGACAACGAGGTGCGCCGGCGGCGGCATCTACCGCAACGCGCGTGATACCACTACATCAATGATTGTGTGTAGGAAGGGATAGATAGGTACAATTTACTTCCACGTACATACTTTGAAATGTGTCTTTATACTTACGAGTAGGTACTCAACTCATAGATATCATAATAATTGATTTCTTACTGCCTCGCTCAAGGTTTAATGTTTGAGAGTTGTCAAATGTGACCTTTAAACTATACGGGGTGTAAGGGACAGCTTAAAACACAAACTGATAGGGGTTACTCAGTCAACGAAACTAAACAACTTTCACAAGGAAATTCTTCCATAGGAAATGAAAATAATTTTTGACTTTCCTATACAATATTATACCTCGATCAAACAATTTGTATGGGAAAGCCAAAATAGTTTTTCACTTCCTTAAACAATTTCCTGGTGATAGTTTCGTTGACTGAGCAACCCTTATCAGTTTGCGTTCAGCTGTCTCTTACACCTGGTATTACAATGCAGATGTATTAATTAACTACAGTACAATAGTTGGTTAAAAAAAATTATCGTCAGGTGTGTTTTGTGTACTTGGTTTTTCATGCCACCATGTATTTTTAAGCAGAATGTCTATCGAAAACAACCCATATCTTTTTTAAAGCAGAATGTCTATAGAAAACAACCCATATCTTTTTTAAAGCAGAATGTCTATCGAAAACAACCCATATCTTTTTTTAAACAGAATGTCTATCGAAAACAACCCACATATTTTAAAGCAGAATGTCTATCAAAAACAACCCATATCTTTTACAAGGTTACCTACGTACATTTGTAGAAAATCCATAGTAAAAAGTTTTGTGATGTTTTGTATGAAAACGATTCCTCATTGTTAGAGAATAGGAACCAAACTCTTGAAAAAATTTAATCCCGATTTTAATATGGACTCTTGCGCCTGCCTTGAAACGTAGTGATTTTATATTATGATTTTATATCCTCTTTGGTTACCTACTGATGTAGGTAGCGGAATATCGATTTGCCGTACACGTAATCTATCTATCCCTTATACAAAGACTTGATTACTTTAGCGTATCACTAAGCTAAGAACGTTCTACACCCTTGTGCAGAGAGTGCTGTTATATGATTTTAAATCTAATTGGAGATGTAAAAATATTTCCCATTGCGTTAAAAAAAGTATAGTCCATCCAAGAGAGTTACATTTTCAATATATTATGATTAAATAATACGTAATGTTTTAATATTATGAAAAAGGCAGTTTAGGAAAGTAAACTATCTAGTGCGTATTTAAAAAAAAAATTAGCTCATTAAGTGTGACAAAAAGCGTTTTAATTTAATTTATTACACAAATGTATTAATTGGTTTTAGGGTTATTGTATTATGCTTTTTTTATAGAGTCCATTTCATTATCATTAAGTTGGTATAGAAGTCATAAAAACATACATTAGATATTTTGCTGTTAACGGTATTATTGTGACTTGGTAGAAGATTATTCATTTAAACATATTTTTTATATTTTATTCTCGCCATATTCATAAAATACTCGTGCTTCGTATTTTATAACTTTAGTGTTACTGTACAATATACCAGAAAAAGGTTCTAATTTTATAATAAAAATATTATTATAAGAGATAGTTCTAATTTGTTTTTCTGAATCCCCGTAACTCTTCTGAAATAGTACATTGTTGTCGAGGCATGGAAAATCAGCAATTGACGGACGAGTAGGGATTGAAGTCCGAGCCGCAGGCGAGGACTTCAATAATAAGAGTCAGGCAATTGCTATTTCCGCCGAGGCTTACATAGTGCTTTTCTCAAATTAATGCAGGGAAATACATAAATAAAAATCTATGGCGTACAGCCTCAGTGCTAGGTCAACACAAATGCAAATGGTTGAAACTAAACGCAAGTGTACTTAGAAAAAAAAGTTTTGGCATGAAGTCATGGCGTTTTGGACTTTGCTGGAGAGTTTTGGCATGGAGGAATGGCGTTTTGTACTTTGCTGGAGAGTTTTGGCATGGAGGAATGGCGTTTGTACTTTGACGGAGCGCTTTGTTGTTCGAAATTTGAAAAAGACGAGTTCTATGAAAACTTTTATTTGAGAAACCGTAAATGTCAAAGTTTGCGTATTGATTTGCATAAGGAATAAGACTATTTTCATGCATGTTTGAGAAAATGTATTTTTGGCAGTTTCAGATTAAAAATAATGTAATTATCTGCCCAGTAAGTAAAGGGACCAGAAAGAAGCGGTGTATTGCAATATAAGGATTTAAGAGGAGTGTGAATCAGCACCTCTCCATACAAAGGCGATAACAGTTCCCACCCCGTAAACATAGATAATGACCTCTTTTAAATTCCCATACAAATAATATGGAGGTCATATCTTTTTATAACTGTAATATTTCTAAAAAATAAAAACGTACAAACCTAGTTTTTATGTATATCTTCATCATTATAGGAATCGGACCATGTTTACGGTGTGGGAACCGTTATCGCCATTTGCATGGAGAGGTGCAGGTTCACACTCCTCTTAAATCGGTGGTACTTCTGGTCCTAAAGGATTTTTTCCATTCACCTTATCAATGCATCGGGAATATCCATCAGCAATGCACCCCACAATATGACTGTATATTAGACCATCCAATTTGAACAAGGGTCTTTCTCACAGGTCACCGATACGGGTAGAAATAGCGTTATTAATTGTAATTTTGCAATGCTCATCATCATTATCAGCCACAACAGTCCACTGCTGGACATGGGCCTCCCCAAAATTGGGGGGTATATGCCATACCACAGAAAAGTAAATGGAGCTAGCGCTCCCCCGACTTTCTCTAATCAGTGTGCCATACTCACCACGTTTGGCAGGCGGGTTGGTGAGCGCAGTAGAAGTTTTCCATTCACAGGGAACGCTGCTGCCCATTCCCTGGATTTATCCCTTAGTCGCCTTTAACGACACTCGTAGAAAGTTATGGGGTGATGCTATTTTAACCCGGCACCACACGGGCTATGCAATGCTACTCGAACATTATCATATCACAATATATACAACGTGTAACAGAAAGGGTATATGCATCGTAAAAAGGTGTGAATCTACCCATAAAACTTGAACAACTTTCCCTAAGGAACATAGGTCGAAATACGAAAAAAAAAAAATTGCTTCAATACAAAATGCATCAGCTGATAGTGCATTTTGTATGAGAAGACAATTTTTTTTTTTTTTGTATTTAGACCTATTTTCCTTAGGGAAAGTTGTTCAGTTTCATGGGTAGCTTTCACACATTTTCACGATGCATATTATACCCTTTATGTTACATGTTGTAGTGTTGACAAATGTTCGGTACTATTGACAAAGTTTTCCTTTTATTGTTGCCCGTAATATAATAAAGACGAAATCGTGTAAACTTTTACCAATATCTAAGATTCTGCATTATTAATCAAGATTATTAGGTACAAGGGAAAATACCGCTACGTATTCATGCCAAACAAATAAAAGTTAATTGAAAGTTTAAGACACATGCATTTTTATTCAAAACCTTTTACAAATATTTGTCACTTTTTTATTGAGCACGATTACCACATCACATCACACTATGTTCGACACGACACACTGAGTCACTGCGCGAGATATATTTTATTTTTGCTATACTTTGAACGCGAGGCGCTAAGTAAACGTATTTTTGGTGTTTTTGAAGAACTTGTTGGTAAAGTGGTAAAACCAACAGCGGCACTGCGATTTAATGTTGATATTCATTCACCACAGCGTCAGCCTCACAACCACCGGGAAGAGTTACCGAGGTATCAAGGTCGGAATCGAACCTGTATGGATCAACATTGGTACCCTATGCATATGAACTTCTAAGAATAAAATGTAGTCTGGACTATGAGGATTTGCAGCAGCTTTTAAAAACACATAATTGTATGATATCGAGCACACCTTGGGAAAAAAATCGTTGAGATGAAAAAACGAACTAAAATTTTGGATAACAAAATGGCCGCCAAACAAATTAAAAAGTTCAATTAGCTTTAAATCCTAACTACGATATCTAAGAAGGAATCCTCATCTAGGAGTACCTGACCACATTTTTATTTAGGGTAGTGGTAGAGGGATCCATAATTCGAAAATTAATATACCAATTTTGATCCCAACTGGCTATGGATTGCCGACCTTGGCCCTTATTTGAGCTAGGGTGACGGAGTCAGAAGTGGACGTGTTTATTAGTGCTCTTGGAGAAGTTCTTGGTGACGCGGTCCAGCGCGCGGTTCAGCCGCTCGATGTGGCGTAACTGCCGCTGCACCAGACGCACGTGGGAGTCGCGCAGAGCACGCACCCCGCCCATCCACTCCTCACCCTGCATTGCATCTTGAAAGGAAAGATATTGCTGAAAAAAGCTGAAAATTCTTCTTATTTCCGAAAGAAAGATAAACAAAGAAAAAGAGGAACAAAACATGCTAGATTTAGGTTTATGAGCAAGAAAGCAGGGAAATGATTTGAATGTCCTTTCGATAACACATTATGTTGCATGGGGTATGTGTCATTATATTTCTGTTACTGATACACTTTCCTTAGAGTAAAGTTAACTGCACAGAGCGAGCTAAGTATATATGTCGTGGCCATATCGTAGAATCGTCCATATCATGAAATGCTCGACAATTTCATGAAGTGGTCGCATTTCATGAAATGTTTCACCATCCATTGGTCATATCATGATGTGCCTTGGCCAAATCAATGATAAGAAATCGTTTGTCGATATGGTCAACTAAACGCGCGGCTACTTCATCAAATGGTCAACATTATGTTGATCATATCGTAAAATGGTTTCATCAATTACCGATAGAGGCGCTGGAAGCGCTTTGTTTATAACTCAACATGGCGGCCATTGACAACAATATTTTTTCTCGCAATGAAAAAGGAAATAATTTATCATTAAAAAACGAAGAAAGTGATTATATTATGATGAAAAAGTACTCGAGTATTATGCAAGTCACGCAAATACCGAGCAAAATGTAAAAAACCGCAGAGTTTGGAATTTTTACGATATGGCCAATCATGGATGACAAAATCGTTAAATGTTCACTATTTAATGATCTGGTCAAATTTAGCTGCCCGCATCATGAAATGCGACCATTTCATGAAATTTTCAAACATTTCATGAAACGGGCAATTTTACGATATGGCCACGACATCTATATTATAAGCTTTAGTACTATATGCATAATTTAAAACTTACTCAAGGTTGACAATTTATCTTCAGAAGAACTAATCCTGAAAAAGAAAAGTATATAGGTGCATGGGCGTACCCAGGTTTTGTTCAGGGGGGTGCAAATCACTACTCGGTTTTGGGCCGGGGGGGGGGGGGGGGGATCACTACTCGGATGTACAAAAGTTGATAGTTAGTGGGGAAAACAAATCCAGGGGGGGCAGCTGGACCCCCCCCCCCCCCCCCCCCTACTCTCCCTCGGTACGCCCCATAGAAATATACGCCCATGTATATAGGTATGTAGGGCGCCCGCTAACGCCCGCTAACATTTAAAATGTTACAGTCATAAATAAACATAACGCAAGGCGACTGCTTTCTATCCTGACTCTAATTATTCTCCCTACCTTATTATTTTTTAACTATAAAATTTAGGGTTAAAGTTTGTAACAATAGGGCAATTTTCCTTCATCAGTTCCTGAGGAAATCACTCACCAACAACATGCAGACGCTGTTAAAGACTTTGCTCTGATTTCTATATTTTATAGGTAGCAGTCATATAAAAACCATTGCACCTGGTTTTATAGTAGCACAGACGTCTATGTATCCCTTGCAGAGCGTCAAAAACCTTTTTATAGGCGCGTCGTCTGACGTCGTCACGCCTGTCAAATTTTGAAGGTAATTTAAAAAAGGACGAACTGTGTACTGGTGCAGTGATAGGTTTTCCATCTTTCGCCTAAATTGGTATACACCGAAACCATCGTCTCCCTCTACTGATATCTTCAGGATATCGGGAAGGGAGCAGCATTCTTTGTTTTTCTTTCACTCCCAGTCCAGCATGGAAATTCCATAGGTAGTACCTACTACATTAGTATTATTATTGTAGCCATGTTGGAGAAGTACTCACATGCGTGCCTGTACTGCAATGCTGCAGGATGATCGGTGCCCCTGGGCAACAATAGGGCTTGGAGTCCGAGTCCTGATAAGATGAACATCAGGTTAGTAAGGCTTATAAAACAATTCTTAGGTTTTTGTTCATGTCGTTCATTAGACGGGTCGATCCCTTCTTCCACCACAAGGAATCCACCTTGAGGTGGATTATTGGAAACGATGTCCAAGGATTCTTCCCTAAACACGGAATTTATAATTATAGTGCTTATAATTACTTAGGGTGGATTCTTTGAGGTTGAAGAATGGATCTACCCTATTTGACTCTCTAGAAAGGCAGAGACAGATTCGACTGAACAGTACCTCTATTGTATTGGCGAATATAATTCGGAGTAAGTTATTATTAGATAATGAGAATTTTGTAACACTATCACACTAAATTAAACAAAAATAAAATAATGTCTAATCTATAAATATTGCAGAATAGGTGGCAATGCCGGATGGGCACAAAATCACAAAATCTTGACAAAAATTGTCTCCTATCATTTTCGCATATGCGGCAATAATATTACCTTAGATTCAGACATGTCGTGTCCTAACCGAATCAGTTGCATTATTCATTACCTTAATACTGAAGTTTCGGATACGGCGGTGCTTGTGCTAACAGGCAGATTTGCAATCAGTTGATGTAACAGCTGACGAACATCCTTTTTGTCTTTTCTCTAACAAATACAATAAAATAATAATGTAATTTACTAAATAGTTCATCTAATTAAGAAGCTATAGCAGTCAGCCCATGGCGGCAACTGTCCCTTTCAAACCAATGACAGAATGCGCGCTCTGTCCTTTTCTAGCATGGGGTTGTTTCATATATATTTTTGCATATATATCTCAATGTACACAAAAAGTATTGTAAAACAGAGTTGATTATGATATTCTTGATAATTATACGGTGAATTCGATATAACATTCTGCTGTTTCTAAGCTCATAGAAATGTCACAGTTGTTGAAATTCGGCATTGAGACGCCAGTTTTTCATAATATTTCTGATGATTTCCTGGTGTAATCATAGAATTTTTAGGTTATATCTATGAATCTAGTTGTTCTCCATATTTTAGAAAAGCTAACCATAATATAGATTTATTGAAAATTCAACTATTAACTATCATAACAAAGTGAAATGCCAGACTGTGTTTAGACCGATTTAGAGTACTTCAGAGTACTTAAGGGCATCCTGAAACTAGGTAAGGCGAATATTCGTATAGCAGTGGGTAAAAAATGAAAAGAGAACGCCTAAGATAAAGACCGAGCTCAGTAGCATGTCGTAAGATGATCTATTAGATTGGGCAACGAATAATTCTAGACGGAAAAGTTGGAAGCAGGAATTTTTACTTCGGGGCTTTGTTTGGACTAGTTAGTTAAGAGATAAAAACATTAAAAGTCCTTACCCCTCCGAGGTCCACCCGATTGAAGTTATTTGAAAAGGTTCGAGTAGTAAAAAAATACTGGCTTACTGATACCCGATGCGAATATCTTATCGCATCATGAAGAGAATTTATCGCTGAACTGGTGGGTGCTAATGACTTCTCAGTCGTGATCGTCTCTTTGGAGCTGGGACGAAATGTGCTGGATGCGTAGCTCGCGTATTCAGCATCTTTGTAAAAGTTAATAGCTTTACAATTCTGAAAAGATAAGGAAAATCTGATGAGTATTATTAGTCACTACTACATAATGCTTTTTAATTAAACGATCATGAAAACTAAATGCTTTTTCTATGGAATGCCTACTAATTCCTTTTTATTTAAAGAAACGGAAGAACTCTGAAAGACGCTACTTCTATTATAAAAATATTTTATAATAGAAGTAGCGTCTTTCAGAGTTCTTCCGTTTCTTTAAATAAAACGGAATTAGTAGCATTCCATAGAAAAGCATTTAGTTTTCATGATCGTTTAATTAAAAAGCATTATGCTAGTAGTGACTAATAATACTCATCAGATTTTCCTTATCTTTTCAGAATTGTAAAGCTATTAACTTTTACAAAGATGCTGAATACGCGAGCTCCGAATTCAACCAGCACATTTCGTCAGCTCCAAAGGTGGCTGTTGCGAAAAGTAAGCCTTTGCCGTCCTACAGTAAACAATAATATTTATTTTAACATTTATAAATAATATAACATACGCATGTACGATTATTCAACCCTCTTAGGAAAGAAAATGTGTGAATGTGTCTACTTTGGTGACCAATCCGTACTATCGTTCCGCCTGTTCGCGTCTGACAAGCTTTGCTTACTCTTCCTTCTTTCTCATATCCAAACATTTAAGCTTCAGAAACACAGTGTACCTATAGGATAAGGTTGTGTGGGGACGTAAGTATAATGAACAGTGATTGGTAGTGTAGGAACACTGTGTTTCTGAAGCTTAAATGTTTGGATATGAGCAAGAAGGAAGAGTAAGCAAAACTTGTCAGACGCGAGCAGGCGGAACGATCTTTAGGTCGATGACGCTCTGCCTACCCCATTAGGATAAAGGCGTGATAATATGTATAGTTTGTACGTAGTAAATAAAGTAACAAAGGTATACTACTCACACTTCACCAGCCATATTATTTCCTCCTTGTTGCAGCAGAGATAGATATTTTTTCGATTGATTCTTCATGTTCGGTAATGAGCGGTGTGAGGGTTGAGGTGCGCGCTGCCACGAGAGGCACACCTTACGGACGTGCTGGTGGTGGTGCGGGTGGTGGTAATGATTCTGGTGGTGGTTTCTGTACCATGTGGAAATTAGGTAATAGCTTCTTGATAGATAGTTTGTAAGTAGGTACTAAGTTGTTTTAATACTATGTTTCGGTTAGTCTTCTCTATCATAAAAATATGTAGGTATCATTCATTACGGGCATACCATGGTTTAATAAAATGAATAGTAGTATGTAGTACGTACTATTTACTTGATCACACCAAGGAGTGTGATTGATTGTTACTAATCTGCAACTAGTACCTAAAACTAATTTATCTACTATCATAGAGTAATGTTCGAATTATAAACGTCAAAACGAATTCTTATTGACGTACTTTACAAACAGTATGCTGAAAAAATTAAAAAGTTTACTTTTCATTGCACCTGCCCCATACAAATTCTAACAAAGATGCAAAGAAAAGTAAAATGTTCATAGGCATGGAAGTAAAGAAAGGAACAAATGCACAATCGATACCAAAAAACCTTGTCTCCGTTCTTTAAATCCTTGTTTACAGCCGCATGCGTGCGCGCGCGGCCAATGGCGCCATTTGATTATTAGTACGAATAGAAATAATAAATTTCGTGGGAAATTATTTATTTTGAGCCGAAAAATATGTGATAATGACAAAGAAGATATTTTTTATTTATAAATTAGTGTGTGTGTGTGACGGAAATGGAAGGATAGTGACGGAAGGAAGCAAAGTCTAGTCTAGGAAAACATTGGGATAGTTCGCTTTCGGAAAACCTGTAAGTAATTAATTTTTAAATATATTCAAGTAGATAAAATAGTGTATGAAACTGTACATATCTAGGTATTACAATACTTGTTACTATTGTGAAACTCGCTAAAGCTCGTTTCACAAACCACACTCGTATTGTAATGCCCCTCAATATGTAGCAGCTTCATAAACTACTATTATATAGTTCACCAATAGGTATAGAATGTACAAAAAATACCATAATGCCGGAATCTTAGATCAATCTGAGGCCGCCGTGAATAAAACGCGCGGAAGAATACAAGTTTTTAGTACTTACAAATGTCCCAACATGTTGAAACCCGTTGTTAAAATCAGGTGTCACAATTTAAGGCAATTTATAATTTAGGTAGAGTATAATTTAAATCTGGATATTTTGTAATACACAATCCTAGGAATTTAAAATTAGATACATCCGGGATTTGGCTACGGCACTGGCTACAGATTTGGTTGATTTCAAGTGGATTTGGTAACAGTTTTTGACATTTGGTAGTAGAAAACAAGATAAAACTGACACAGTCATGGTCAGTAGTTCATGGATGAATCCTTCTAGCAACTATAAAAGGTTGGAACTATGAAGGGTTTTATGCACCATATTTTAAAATAACGACAAATTGGCAATCTGAGAAAGGCACTCAGAACGGTGAAAGTGTAAGGAGAGGAACGCGTATGCCGAGAGAGACGGTAAATTGATCTCGTAAAATAAGCTCAAAGTGCGTTGACGAACAGGTATGGCAAAGCGGCAGTCGTGAGATAAAACCCTTTAGTGTCAGCAGTTCGGTTGCGAAATAATATTTTTGAATTATTTTTTTACATTTCTAGATTTGCGTCATTATAATCTATCTTGATATCAAATTCATGGTAATAGGTGAAAAACTGAGGTTTTCACAGGGGCGCGGCAAACAGACGGACAGACAGACATGGCGAAACTATAAGGGTTGACTACGGAACCCTAATAAAAACGGTGAAAAGCCAATAATAATAAAAAAAGAAGTTTAAATAGGATGAAGCAGTGAATATGAGCAGTGAACTGTATTATGTAGTACTATATTAATTCTGTGACTGTATCTTTAATTCTCAATATATTATATTAATGTTCGATCATTCAATACCTACAAGTTAAGTTCATACATCACTATGAAAATCACTAAAAAACTTGACACGGCGGAATCATAACGGAAACGCCAACCTACACAAAAATTCATATAATAACAAAAGCAGTTTCAGTTTCGATCACTATATTACAAAGTCACTTTATTACATTTAAAAATAGGAAAGTATATTATAATTATAAGTAATATAGTTCAGTACTAAAACCACAAAAAGTGCTATAAAATAAAATTTTGTATTTAGAACCACTTAGAACAGCTTGCTTCATGCGTGAGACTTAAAATATACGGAACATGTACATCACTGAGTAATTAGGTAATCAACTAAGTAGTGTACATTATGATATGAACTTATGATCATTTATTTCAAGTGCAAATGATTTTACTTTCTATACTTCTTTGGACCCGACTCTTGTGCTATTTCCGCTACGCTGGCACACACACCGGAAAGCAATATCATTGTACCTGTAAAAATAATAAACAGATCTCCTACTAGTTTCCAGCGCAAGACGCCGAAGCCATCTTTGTAGCGTATACACAGGTGCATAAGTGCCGGGAAGACCATTGCCAGTAGAGATAGGCAGAGGGCGCCAAATAGGGAGATAAATGGTCCCAATTTCGGAATGGCTATTGCCAAGCCCCCTGTAAAAAAAAGTACAATAAATTATTGTGTAAAGTTAGACAATTTCTGTTCTACTTCTTTATAAATACACTGGAAAAGGTACGTTAGCCAGTCAGCATTTATAAACTAACTGCATCCGTGGTTTAGCGGTCTGAGCCATGGGTTCACGACCCGGAGGTCCCGGGTTCGATTCCCGGCGCGGGACAACGACTTTGTGTTATTGTTTCTAGTTTGGTTAGGACATTGCAGACTGATCATCTGATTGTCCGAAAAGTAAGATGATCCATGCTGTCGGATGGGCATGTAAATAGTCGGTTCTGCGCCTGATTTCTCACTGGTCGTGTCAGTCAAACTGTCATATATCAGAATAAGAGATTGAAGGAATACCTGTGTATTGCGCAAACACTTGGGCACTAAAAACTAGTCCTACGCAGTTGGCCTATCTCTGGGAGATTGGCCGCCAAAACCGAAAATCGGTGGGAGGACTATTATTATTATTTATACACTAATTGTACTCCAGCGCTGGTCTTCCGTGGTACATTTCATGCTACTTAACCTACTCGTATTTTGTGCTGCACTAGCTCTCTCTACATAAATGACTAAATATAAGGAATCTTGGATTACAGATACAGATACAGATACTATTGGTACTAATAAACATAGCTTGCATTCTGAGCTTGCATTTATATTATGATCCAATCCGAAGTTGTACGTACATTTATAGCTAGGTATTTATTAACAAGTGTTTATTTAATTGTTCTACTTTAGTGATTATTTAAACGAGACTCTCTTACATGGCGAAACAACTAGAAGAATCTTTATAAGGTAATCTATACATTGAGGTATATCTCGATCCTTATATTTCTTTTTTATTCGACGAGACAGCAGGCTGTAGGCTACGAAATTCTGTAGCGGAAAAGACAAGAAAATCGCTAACGCGAATAGAATCTTGGCTACCACAGCTTTTCTGTAAAATAAAGTTCCTAACTAGTTATCATTAGATGTTTACTTACGTAAAACGTATAAAAAAGGATCTGAATTAATTTAAAGGCTGTACAGGTTTTGTACACCATTTGTACACAATTATAATTTAACCTATAATGATATTTTAATATATTTCTACACCTTTCGTGGTTCCAGTCGTGCCATTAAAAAACTGATCATTTTTTTCATGTCTTTTGGAAAATATATTCATACAGGATGTTAATTTAATTGTTTGCCCTAGTTTGGGGGGTATTTTAGTCTCAATAACGGATAACATAGAATTAAAAATTACAAAAAAAAATTGACTTCCCCCTTAGAGAAATTATTTAATCAAAGTGGGGGATTATTTTTGCATATTTTTAATGTGATCCTTTATCGTTACTAGAACACCCCCTAGCTATAGCACAACATTTTATTTACACCCTGTATAATAATGTATGAATCTATAGAATACAGATACCTATGTATTACAAGTTGGCAAGATATTATTTCGTCAGTACTCTAAAATCATTTCCTTGCGGTGTGCCCTTGTATGTATAATAAAATGTACCTCTTCTCTCGTAGGTTGAAAGGAGAAGGATGAAAATTAATGAGGAATTAATAAAGAATCCATAAATATAATTATTTCGTTTAAAAATAATATGAACGTTCAATGGACATACTTTTCTTCCTGAGGAAGATTCAAAGTTATGGACGACTGTATCTCATCGCCATATTTCAAATATCCAAATACTCCAACTACTAAATAAAGCGTGACGACGATGATCATGCCGATGTTGAACAAACCACAGATACCGACAAACTGCTTCGGTTTGGCCATGTTGTATTCCAAGGCTAGTATCTTTGAAAGAAAACATAATATTGAAGAAAATTCGGTAAGAAACTCACCTAAAATAAATGTTCACTATGTAGTGTAGATGTTACGCACAATCTCCGAAATCGCCCATAGGCCGGAAAAAAGGCACACTTCGCGGATTGGCAAATGCAAAACGCGCAATCCCCGAATTGTCCTTTAATTTCGGCCATTGAGCATTTTACACCAACCATTTCGCGGACTGGTAAACACGAAACAGCCAATTGCCGAATTTATTGAAATATTAAGTGTAAAGGACATTAAAACACCAGGCATGAGGGACAACTGAACGCAAACTGATAGAGGTTGCTCAGTTCATGAAACTGAACAGATTTGATCAGGAAATTATCATCGAAGTGATCATTTTTTATAGGAAAGTCAAAAAATATTTTCACTTCCAGAAAGAATTTCCTGTTGAAAGTTGTTCAGTTTCATTGATTGAGCAACCCCTATCAGTTTGCGTTAAGTTGTCCCTCATGCCTGGTGTTTTAAGGTCCTTTTCACCTGATATGTCAATGAATTCGGCAATTGGCTACTTTCCAACTAGTCAAATCAGCAACTTTTTATGTAATGTCAAAAACGCTTTTTTGTATGAAAATAGTAAATTATGACGTCACATTTTAGTAAATATTGACTAATCAAATCAATAACTTATATACTTTTAATTCGATTGTTAAAATCGAAATGTGCATTTTTTTTAAAATGATGAATGAAATCCACAATATTTTTAGCCATCAGTTTTAAGTATAAACGTTTTGAATTTTTTAAGTTACCCAGTCAAGTACCCAATGGACAAGAGTCCTAGGTTCGAATATCACGTTATAACATACCTTATATTAGTGTTTAGATCATGTAGATTACCGTAGTTTTTATTTCAGCTCGATACATGCAGTATTTCCAGAGATATGACCGCGAGAAGTTAATGCATCTTTTTTCAATTTCTGAAATTACGGGTGCTCGCGGTGTCGCCGATGTGACGTCATCTTTAAACATGCCGCGGCGGCGAACTGTGAAAGCGGCGTATGCAGTACTGTGGTTTATATTGCGTTATATTTGTTTCACGCCTAGAAATATTAATTTTCACGCAAATATTTTGTTATTCTGAGTTGTGAACTGCCTCTGTGGTCTAGTAGTCCTGCTCCCGAATGTCTACTAAGCTCTCAATCCGCAGGTCGTGTATTCGATCCCCACGGGGGGATCGTAAAGTTGATATATGTTAATTTATTACTTTGTAGGAATTTTCTCAGTTTGGTTATGACGTTATAGGCTGCATCACCTGACGTAAAATAAAAAAATCCGCTCCTCGGAAGGCACGTTAAGGTGGCAGTCCCGATCATTGTCTTTGATAGTGGTATTTACACAAACCATGATAGAGGCATATTAGGTGAACTATTTAGGCGGTTTAAAAACTCTGTCATAAGGTTTTATCATAGTTGTAAACCTCTGACATCAGTGTTCATCATAGTTTTTAACCTCTGACATGTAATTTTTGAGACTAAGGCTCGTATTTATTAAGCGATCTCAAGATTGAGAGCAATATTGAGTGCGGATTTGACAGGTAATTTTGTACTGGAATGACATTTCTGATACGAACTCAAACTTGCTGTCACTCTTGAGAGCTGATTATAAATACCGGCCTTAGTTATTTTTTCAAGATGGTAATCATACTAAAATATCTCGTTTAAAGTATATTTAGTAGTCCCGTCTAACAACCCCGGCACGCGGGCTGCTACATTAAGTAGCTTTAAAATATTAATAAGTCCTATGACGGCAGGCAATCTCCTTCCCGAATAACATTCAAAAAATAAAAAATATTTGCGGATCGCCGTAATATTTTTGGATTAAAATATATAGGTACCTTTCGCAGATATAGATTAAAGACAACGATCGGGACTGCCACCTTAACGTGCTTTCGAGGAGAGGAATCTTTCATTTTATTATACAGGGTGTAAAAAAATGTACTAATTATATTCCTTTAAACCACATGTTCTATTAATGATACCAAACAACTTTCCCAAAGCACAAAAATTTTACCTCGAAAAAAATTTTTGCCTTTTCCATACAAAGATGCTCTCCGGGATCTGCAGTTTTGTAAGGAAAAGGCAATTTTTTCTTCGAGCGAAAATTTTTGGGAAACTTTGGGAAAGTTGTTTGGTATCATTAGTAGAACATGTGGTTTAAAGGAACCTAGTACTTTTTTTACACCCTGTATAATATCAGGTGATGATGCTGCAGCCCTACAATGTCCTTATCAACTGAGGAAAACTCACAAAATAGTACATTGACAAATATCAACTTTCGCGATTTAAACTTCTATACATACTTACTAGTACTACGTAGTGCACCGCGTTTAAAGATGACGTCACTGCGAGCGATTGAATATTGGGCCGTCTGCCACTCTCTTCGTGCGGAAGAGCTCACTTTGAGCTTTAATATCTCAGTCATTAATAAAGATATTAAAAAACTAAAAACAGAATAATTTTCCTAATTTTTTGGAGAATTTTTCCAGATAATAAAAAAAAAGAAGGAGCAAGGTCCATTGTGATGAAAACCGCGAAAGTCTCAAAACTTGTGATAGATCTTTTGGTAAGGTTAGGTTAGGTTAGGTTGCGCACAAAAATGCAACTCAGGACTGAACTAAATCATTGAAGTTCGATGAATATTTACTCATATTCTCAAAGGGAAACTTATTAAGCTACTACTGTTGGCATCACGGAAAATTTGGATCATAGTAGATCGTAATATTTTGTCAAAGATGATGACTCAAATTTTCGAACGCTGACAAAAACCACGTGAATCCAATCCAAAACTTTGATTGCTCCTTTGAAACTCCATGAAATACCTAGTTCAAAACAAACAAATTGCGAATAACAGTTGGCAACTACGGGTCGAAAACATCCGTCTACCGATTGGCTGAGTAAGTGAGTTAGCGGGCGTTGGACCGACTTTCATGTCAGATCAGTAATGGCTGCTGGGGAGGTAGGTGGAATATGTGCAAGTTTGTTTTGACCGATATTATGGAAAAGTAAAAGTTTAAAAAAATCGGCGGGCTACCAGACATAAGCACGTCACGACGTCGTGAAACGGGGCATATTGCTACCATTTTTTTTTTACTTAGAATGGGTCAGCTCTTGACTCTAGACACAAAGGTCAGCGATGACCGTGACAGAGTCGACGATGGAGCGAGCTAACCCAGAAGACGCCTGTTATAAGGCACTGGTAGTCTCACGCACCGACGGAACACAGCAAGCTGTTTGGCGCCGGACTCCGGTGAGAGAGTGGACACGAGTCATTTTTTGTGTCACCCTAATAACAGCAAGGGGAAAACATCCATCGCGGTCGATTTTTCGATAATTACTACGAAAATCCGTTAGGGATAAAGGCGTGATTTTATGTAATATGTATGTAAAAGCAAGCAGTCATTCATCATCATATTCACTTGCGGATATTGACTTTTGTGATTAATGTTGAACGTTTTGTTCATTAGTTTAGTTCTACACTAAAACCATAATTAAATTTAATCCAATGTAATGAAAAACACATAATAATTAAGCTAAACTTGCAACAAAATCTAGACCCCGCAAATTCACTCCACTAGTTTTTTATGGACTAACCATAACTACCGTGGTTTTTGTCATTTTGAACCCCTTTTTGTGATCCTTTAATTAAAACTTAAGTTCATAAATCGTACGAGCAACTATAATGTATTAGAAAGTTTTCGGATTTAACTTCATGGTGTTCATAGGCATGTAGTGATGAATTATGTTTCTTTTCTTAATCTATTTGTTTCATTTATAGGTACATCCTCACTGAGAACATTCGTTCATTCATTCATCATTCATTCGTTATCTGTCTTTGTAACCCAAAATTAAGACTTGGCTTAAAGGACTTGAATCCAAGCCATAAAATATTCAAAAAAAAAAATGTCTTTGTAACCCAAAATTAAGACTTGGCTTAAAGGACTTGAATCCAAGCCATAAAATATTTTTTTTAAAAAGTCTTTGTAACGACTTATGGCGTCTATAGCTGATAATCTTTGCGCGCATGTTGCTCGCAAACGAATGCTTTCAGTGGTTTGTCGACGCAAATCCTATATTATGTCTGTGCTTTGGTTACTTTTTTAACTAATACACGTCATATATTTACAACAGGCCATTATAAGATCCTGTCAAGTTTTAGTTTATGGACTATCATTCACAGCGTCATCGGATGAAAAAAATACTACAGCGCACATAATATTGTGCGACGTCGTATTGCGATGCACTTTGGTAAATAACAATACAAAGACTAAGCTTCATAGTACCGCGTTGAGACAGCACATTCTGCTGCGCTGAGGGTTCTGGCATGTCGACTCTCGCCATCTTCCATTTTCAGTCACCCGTTCAAAAAATTTCGATAGTCGTCTCAGTGTGCTTGAAATTTGTTTACAATGCCACCGAATTACCTGTTCAGATGGTGATATAATGAAGTCTATCGTTACACTGTGGAATGAAGCGATGACAGCTATAGTGGCGACTCAGCTGAACAGATATCTCGTTTGCGCTGTAGCTTATCCCTGAGAATGCCTGTAATCGTCATGTTAATGTGTGCGTGATCAAAAAGCCTCTGTCTAGGCCCCCGCCGTCGTATAAGTGCATACATTATATTTTGTATCTCTCTAGGGTCTGGGTATTCTTTGTAATTATTTCTGTTGTGTGCCCATAACACCCTGATGCAAGTAAACCTAGTGGGGCCTATGGTGTAGTAATCCACACGTGTGGCTGTGGCGGAATGACCGCAACACACGAGTGACATGGCAAGAAGCCAAGGTACCGCATTCCTGTTGACATGTCCTATCGCAGCGCGGTTGTATGAAGCTTTCTCTTTGTACCGTTATTCACTCCTATCCTTGTAGCATACAGCCACGATAAAGCCGAGATTTATCACAATCTATTTGTCAAATTGTATGGAAAGACAGATAGACGCGAATGCGATATATTCGTTATCACGTGGTGATATGCTACGGAGGCTGTTCCGTTAAAATAGTATAGTATATATATTTTATCTCACGACTTCCGCTTTGCCATACTTGTGTGTGTAAATGAACCCACACTCACGTTACCTGAGCTCGCTACAGTACTAAACACACACGGGCTCGTTTCCATACGCTCAACCACAAGTACGGCCGAGCGGCAATCGACAGATGAAAATACTACATCTACGAATCGTCCGACTAAATCATAAAGCTGTGTACACACTCACCACGTCGATGATCTGTTGCAGGGTCAAGCCGAACTTGACCTCGAGCGGCTCGCTCTCGTTGGCCACCGGCCTTTCCAGCGTGTTGTAGGAGTTGAGGAGCGCGTTCAACAGTCGCTTCTCGTGAGGGCCTTGTTCCGATACTGGGGAGGAGAGAAAATGAAAATCAGTATAAGGTGACTTATTGTAAAACATTTGTAAGATCAAGTTTAGTAAAACAAAGGTCAAGTTCAAGGTCACTTTGGTTAAAATATATTTATTTTAAAAGGTTCTTATACTGGGGAGAAGAGAAAATAAAAATATCAGTATAAGGTGATAAAAATGCAAGTTATGAGTGGACTGATTGTAAAACATTTAAAAAGTCAAGTTCAAGGTCACTTTGGATTAAAATAAATAGGTTCTGATGCTGAGGAGGAGAGAAAGTGCAAGTCAGAATGAGTTAAATTTGAACTTTAAAATAATTGAAGGTCAGGTTCAATGAACTAAAGGTCAATATCAAGGTTACTTTAAATTGAAAAGTAGATTAGATAATTTGAGGTCAAAATGCAAAATAAGTAAGAAAATAATTATTTATTTGAATTTCAATTATAGTTTAACCAAAGAAAACAAAATGTGTAAATTAATTTGCTAGACAGCAGAACTCAGAATTACATTTAGAAACTAAATAAAGTTTGACTAACAATCTACAACTGAAAGTAAATGAAGGATAAACTTATTACTGGCTTAGTTAATAAAATCCAAGTTTTACTGATCTTGACATACTCTAGGTCACCAAAGTTCAAGGTCAGTCTGAGCCGATCATTTTATGGCCTGGAATAACGGTTATTTGCTTGCCGGGTCATTAAACTATCGTAAAAGGGTTCAATCGTTTTGTTTAAGTATCCGTATTCCTGTATGTAGTTACAAGATCTATAAGAATGGTTTTGGAAATATATTATGCGAAAATACGCCCAAATGATTCCAGAAAAAGGTAAAACAGCCCTGCTCGTGTTTGCTTCGCTCTCTACTTGGCGGGGGGCACTGGCCGTGCACCCGGATAAATTAACATTAGAAAAATATTATTTTGTATTTTGACGGAAGCGAGTTTCGAAGTATTAGTAAAGCAAAACAGGACAGTAATGTTTGGTCCTGTCATCTGTTTAAATCCAACAAACTTTAGTTTTTTTTTTCAGATGTAATTAATAAGAATGAAGACTGACACTGCATGGGAAACACACGGGAAACATGACAACAATAACCCAATCAGTCCGTCAATCAAAAAGCAATTTTCCAGGTGGCAATACATTCAAAAAGGCGAAACACGATCGAACAGGCAATGCGCGTAGCAAATGCCTTTATAGCCCTCCGGAGAGCGATTCCCTGTAACTGCTACCATTGGTGCCGTTTGTGACTAAATTTCGTTTTACCTGATGAAAAGATACAGTATAGAACAAAAGATACAGTGGTACCAATTTAAAAATAAATACTTTACTAAAATAAAACCATAGGTACCTGTAATTTTCTGTCTTGAGAGTACAAAAAAAGACGGCACTAATAGACGAACTATTTTTGATCCTGCCAGTTACAATTCGTTCTAAAAATTCAAAGGAATTTGGTCTATTATCCATAGATTCTTGTTTTGACAGGGTTATAATTAGTTCATCTGTAGTGTTGTCCTTTTCTGTTCTCTCATGGCTGAAAATTATAGATACTTTACGGTTTTATTTTGGTTGAATCGTGTTTCCGTCAAATCAGGGCCAGTATAGGACAAATTGGTTGATGGCAATGTAAAAATAAAGATTCAGTTTTATTTTGACATTGAACTTTGGTGGATACAACATTTATTATCTAGCTAGATACACAGATACATAATTTCAGATAATTTATAAATAAATATAAACTCTTGTTTACCATACCACATGTGACGGATAGCGCTGTGTGTGTGTGTGTGTGATACCAATTAATGACGTCAGACGTTAACAGGACAGAACAACATGATCCACCAATTCTAAAAAAAAACAATTTCAAGAAGGTCGTATAAAAGTAACAAGAGACCAATTTATATAACCTGAACTAACTAGCTTGTAATAAAAATGAAGACACAAATTTTCTGGAAAAAATGCTGCCGTTCTCCTATTAAAATTACAAAAAGCGACAGCCAATATAAGAACAACCCTGCAAATAATTCACAAATAAATAATAAACCAATAAATCTGAAACCACCCACTCAACAAAGTTATAAAGGTAGGCGAACATAACCCTTCTTTCCCGAAACAACCGCAAAAGCCAACACAGAGCGCCCCAAAACTTCTTGCAACTAACAAATCGCTGGATTCCCATACTTCGGGGCCACCTGCCGAAGAGTAATGACCAGATAAACCCTTACCTGACCACTAGAACCTTAATCCTACTACATAAAGCACAATTTCACGAATCTCAAGAGTCGATCCGGCTCGAAGGACCAGCAATAAACACTTATTTCAAAGGCTCACGAATGTGACGTATTAAGGTTGGAAAAGGATGGATATGAGGATTAGAATATTAGGACGTATGAGTGGGATCGGCATATAAAGACTTAGGATATCTCGTTCTAATAAAATAGGTTTTCCGTTAGTGTCGAAGTGGAGCTAAGACACATATTGGTACCAAATCAGTTGTAGGCACAACTTAACTTATTTTAGTTTGGTCCTGTCACATTTTAAAATATAGGTAAAATAGAGACCAAAACAGCTGACTAATAATCTTGTCAAAGTGACGTTATACGCCTAAACTAAGACGTTTTTCTAGAGGAATGTTATTTAAAGCACTATACGTCACTTTGATAGGATGACAATCAGCTGTTATGCTGCTGTCTCATTGTTAATTAAAATTTTAAAAAAAGACAGAATGAAACTAAAATAAGTCAAGTTGCGTTCACAACAGAATCGGCACCAATGTGACAAACTTGCCGTCAGGAAAACCAAGTTATGTATATGTAGTCTGCCGTAGCCAGCACTAAACATACAAGCTCACATAATGTTTAAACTGAAATTTAATGTTGGAATTACTCAACAAGCTTTGCAGAGGAAAGTTATGACAAATCACCGGACTGCGACGTAAAGTGGACCCGCGGCGTTAACTTTCTGAAGAGAAGCATTTATATAACTTGTGGTAAAATAACTTGAATTCGCGCTGAATGAAACTTCTGCGGATTATTAATTTGAGAGATTATATTTAATTACGGAAAAGATTATTAAAATTAAATGAAATCGTACCTATCATATTCTAAGTAGGTAAGGAAATAAGTACTTCTTTTAATTTGACAGGTGTGATGGTAGCTGTTGACCATTATTTTTATAACAAACGACTGCAATATTTTTGCCAGTACCTACACTGGGTGTAAGGACAGCGTACCAGAAACTGATAGAGGTTGTTCCAAGGTTGCTCAGTCAACGAAACTGAACAACTTTCATCAGGAAATTATTTTAGGAAATGAAAAAAAAGGCTTTTCCATACAAATTGTTTGATTGAAGTGGTCATTTTGTATGGGAAAGGATTGTTTTCTTTTCCTGAAAGAATTTACCGGTGAAAATACCAGTTTCTGGTACGCTGCTGTCATTAACACCCTTTATACTTCGATACCAATGTCTCTTGTAATGGAACAAAGTTGCGACACTATAGTTTCATTGAAGCTAAGCTCTATCGCGCACGTAAAACGAATATTTTCATTGTCCTATGAACGGCCATTTTGTCGTCATATAAACCAATTTTACAACTCTGGAAGCTGTATAAAAATCACTTACCGCACTTAATGCTACAAACGTCGCAACAAGAGTTTCAAACTCGAGATTTATACTTTAGTCTTAAGCCAGGCTTTAAGTCTGAACTTTATAGCGCTTCTGTGTATTACGCGACTTAAATCTTTCGAACTGAAGTATTGACTTCGGAACTCGGACTGTCTAACTATAGACGACTACGTTTAGATCGTCTTTGACAACAAGGGTTCAAAGTTAAGTTAAGTTAGTGGCCTAGATATCTACAGGGGGTTATTGCTTTACTAAAGGTTAATTTATGGGTTCTTCCATGCTGGACTGGGAGCGATAGAAAAACATAGAATGTGCCAGCTGCATCTCCTCCCGGGCATGATGTAACAACCAGCTAAGGGATTCGAGGGTTTAAGTGTATTGTAATTTATAGACGATGGGCTGACAACCTGTCACTATAACAATATACATTATCATCTGTAATAACCCTCAAAACTTGTCAGACGTGGCGGAACAACTTTTGTTTAGGTAGTTTTTGCTCTGCCTACCCCTGTAGGGATAAAGGCGTGATTTGTGTGTTGTGTTTGTGTAATTTAGGGGCTAAGTATTGGACCGGACATTTTCCAATCACATAAGTAATACGTACGTATACGTTTAGTATTGTATTTTTTCATAATTCGACTTCAATTGTCATACCATGTCCTTTTGTATCTCATGGGATGAAAAAACCTTTAAACAACAATTTTAAATTACCTTATATTAACCTAGTGCTAGCTAAGGACATATCAGGTATTATTTAGTAAACCGTCTATGCTTCTGAAGTAAACCAGGTAGACCTTTCTCAGAACTGTGGAGTTAGTTACGGTTAACTGTAATCCTTAGAGCGCTTTCTGTAATTGAAAGAGTTGGTTATTAACTTTTGGAATAAGATAGCAATTTTTTTTATTTGTGGTGGCCAGATGAAGTCTAGACAGTCATTTTTTATTATATTTATGTTGCCGAAATTTTTGCTCCAGGTATAAATATGATAAAATATAAAATCACAAAACTTAAGGAATCTCCCAGAAAAATATTTCGAATGCGTAGACTGTGATCCCAATACATTTCCAATTTCTGAGTTCAATATAATATCGCGTCGAATAAGCAATGTGCTTGTATTATATTTTCTGTCCTCTCCTTCTTTGTAAGTGAGCTCGCACAATCTTCGGATCCTCTTACAAGAATCTTTTACACATTACATTGTATGTAATACTTATAAGGCTTTGATAAGGCGACAACCTTTGAAATCCCGATCAAATGAAACTTAGTGTTGCGATTGCGAGGGTCAATTCTGTTAGATTTTTACGTGCTTTCTAACTTTAGATAATTTTATTACTTTGTAGAATTTATTCAATTGTAACTTTCTGAATATATATCTGAGTTCTATTATGCAGTCCTGAAGATTCCATATATAGATTTTAATCTCCTTACTTTTAATATCAAGGTTACATTGATTACTTTAGATAACAGATCTAAATGAAAATTATTGTGTACGACTCTTCTAAGTTAGTCAGGCAACTTTCGTGTAGGAAAGTAACCACAAATGAACTCGAATGACGTCATTACAACAGACGCCCGCAGAATAAGGACCCAAAAAAGCTACGCAAAACCGCAAACTAGCTCCCGCTACAAAAAAACCTCGGGACGTAAGTGAAAATTCACTTCACCGCAAGCGCGTATCATTTGGGCAAATCTCCTGACATTAGACCGTGCGGTTAGACCCGCGGTAAACCCACAGGTAGGTTTTATATGTGTCAAGATTAACGTTACCTTCTGGGCCTACCCAAGTATTAAAAAAAATGGATAGTGGAAGAGTTTGGGAAAATTAGGTGATGTTATTTTTGGGCGTCAAAAATTTTGAATATCAAATAAGTCTAGTTGATAGTGGCCTCGATTCACGCCGTCCAGTTACTAATTCTAATTCTTAGTAGCGCTGTCACTTTTTTATATTTGACATAAGAAGAGGATAGCAAATAAACACATGACTTTGACATTCCTAATCTGACATAAGACTGCTTAAATTACGTAAAATTAGTGAGCACGCTCTATGGTCATTCCTTATTTAAAGCGCCGTACGTAAAATTAGGAATGTCAAAGTCACGTGTTTGTTTGCTATCCTGTTCTTATGTCAAATTTAAGAAAGTGACAGCGCTACTAAGAATTACAATTAGTAATAGTGCGTCCTGAATTAGCACCAGTGTAGTATAAAATTGGTATCCGAGATAGTAATTTTAGTAGTTAACATATACTCATAGCCACCGTAGCCAATCTTACTTTTTAATATTGAATCAGGTATAAGTAGGTACAATAATATCAAACCTATATACTTATAATGCTACATTTAAAAAGAGAATATCTCAATCGCAAAACTAGCTAAAGTAACCGAATAGTACAATTGAAAGCTATACCCAATTAAAACATAGCACGTACGACACAAAACGAAAAACGGGATAAGTACTCGTCCATTTCATGCTAACAAACGTGTACGCGTCAACACGAAAGCTGCACCGAATGTATTACTAAAACTGTTCAATTGCCTAGTGTTGTGCTAGTATCGATAGGGAAAGGTCGATAGATTCGTCAATATTTATAGTGTAGTCTAGGTAAGTGCATGCAAACAAATCTGAAAACGAATCTGAATCTATTACTAGAAGTGATCAACTTACTAGTGTTGCGCTAGTATCGATAGAGAACGGTCGATAGAATTGTCACAATATGTGTATAATACCTAATAGAAAAGAAAAACTATTGACTGATTGTGGCGTCACGAAAGTTGGACCGAATCTGTTCAATCAACTACATCTAGTGTTGCACTACACTACTTACCTAGTATCGTTATATGGAATGTCGACATTCAAATTATAATAACGTAAATATCGAAAGTTAAAAGCGGGTAAATTGCGGACACGATGCCACGAATATCGCGTATGTATTGATGTGATGATGACGCTTAGTAGTAACATCCTATTAGCGCAGTTTTAAGTACTTCAAAGGTTTATTCAACTACCACTCTCGATAACATACCAATATAAAGAAATTACACAACACTACGCAAAACATGCACTTAGCCGTGTTTCGGAATACAATTCGAGTCTCAATTCACTGAATTTTGTTCACATGATACAAAGATTAGTCATAAGTTTTAATTTAACGTAGCTTGTTGGTTATGAAACATTACTTTAATGATCTATTTAGAAATA
The DNA here is from genome assembly GCA_029255725.1 of Scrobipalpa atriplicella. Classification (NCBI taxonomy): domain Eukaryota; kingdom Metazoa; phylum Arthropoda; class Insecta; order Lepidoptera; family Gelechiidae; genus Scrobipalpa; species Scrobipalpa atriplicella. The sequence goes on from JARACY010001521.1 coordinate 45,417, forward strand.
TACTCCTCAAAACCTTGTCTAATTACCTTCAAGACAAAAGCAGGCCGGTGACAGCTTTGAGCGTTTCGCTTTCCATAAATTTAACCATTGAATCATTGAATCCTCTATCATTCCTCGTGACCAAAAACGAGACCGCAAGGGTCGTTTCATCTGAATTACTATCCGGGGCGGAAGGTTGCTTTGTACTCCATTTCAAGCAAACCGCAAAGGTATTCCATCTAAGGACGAGGAATTTGAATGGTTTAAGCTATTATTACAATTTGAATCAAAAATTTACAAAGCAACAGAATGAATATTGCTTGAATATAGAACTCTCAGTGAAAATGCGACGTCGACCCATAGTTCATAGCCCGTCTAATGTGGTCTACGCTACATGTCCGATTACTTGCACGCGGGAGCAGCTAATGCAAACCACATACAATGCAGTGAAGGTTAAAATTTGAAGCAGAAAATTCTTGTTATATTTAAAGGTACTCGATAAAGTACCTACCTACTGAACTTATTACATTTTGGTTTTGTCCAAAAAAGAAAGTTTTGATATCCAAAATAATATATTCTTTTAAATCAACCTTTGTTTGAATATCAAAATATTATTATATAATTTGTATTATCCTTTTAAATTGTATTAAAACATCTATGTATAATTTTTTATCCTTTTGTGTTGCAACGTCAACATATTTTTCATTAAAAGCAAGAGATTCGTAAAATATCTGTCCATTTTAAGATCTTTCATCGTATGACCAAGAATGTAACCGCAGAGATATCAGAAAGGTATCGTAAAGGTGAATCCGTCGGAGATTTATGTGACCGTGAGGGTATTTCATAGCTGAAGGCAGGTTCAGCCACTGTGTGATTGTGTGAGGATTGGAGCGATTCTTCCGTGTGGTCAGCCTTTTGCTGCATGAGCTAGGATATTTTGAAAATGCATTTTTAGTTGTTATTGTAAAGAATTCCTACCAGATTGGTATCACGCGGAACGTTCGGTGCCTGAATTATCTGTAACTATAACTAGCCTTCCGCCGCATTAAATGAGTTTTCCCGCGGAAATTAAGGTTTTTCTGCGATGAAAAGCACCGTAGTATAAAGTATGTCCTTTTCCAGGATCTAATACATAATATGTGTGCTAAGTTACATCCCGACCCGTCCAGTGGTTGAAGCGTTATTGAGTAAAAAGCATCTAAAGTTTCGCATTTATAATATCATACGCGATACTCGAATTTTTTTAGCGACCGATGTATCACAGCATAGAGAGCACTAATCATTCGGCGCCGTACCTACCTTCCTTCGTTGTGTTTTGCCACTTTCTTGATTCTTTTAGACCCCCTAACAAACAGGCTGTGTTGTTTATTCCACAAGAATTCAACTTCACAATCACACAATACAAAGTTTAGACGTTACTCAAGTCCCACTCGACATAACAAGACACTCGACTTCATTCACAATACGCGAACGTAAGTATTGAGTAAACATTGTATCTGCCTTCAATTCACATTTGAATCGAATGCAGTCTACAATGTATGATGTGCAAAAAAAGGATTTAAATTGAAACGAAATTGTATAAAATGTGGATTATTTATAACGTATGTAATTTATTTTATTTTTTATACACCAAACACATTATAATGCTTTTAAATTTTAATTCAAAATTCTTTTTAAAACCAAAATGGGTTATTCTGTCAACGAAACTGAACCATTTTCCTCTAGGAACATACGTAATAGCTATAAATCTCAAGTAAACTTTTCATTATTTGGAAAATGTTACTATAGTTGAAAAGTCAATTAGATTATTGTGATACTCTATGCTCTGTAGAAACAATATAGATAAGCTTTCATAAAGTTCATCTCAGCCATCGGACTGAAGCAAATATAAGATCAATATTGCTGCTAGCTCTATTATGCAAACTGTAATAGCATGAAGGCTGTCCCTGTGTTAGCTTGTCGACAGGAGAGGGATTGTACAGATCACAAGAGCTAACATTAACTGCTTAGAATAAAAGAAATTCTACCAGAATGGTCCAACGGACTGACCTTTGGGCTTAGGACTCTCTTGGACTCTGAATTTGGAAGTCAATAGTTCTTAAAAAATCAGCAAGCTATTTTGTAACCAAAAACCCTCGTTAGAGACTATAAGAGTAAGAATAATTTACTTGGCTAAGTAAAATCATTGTCTTTATATGTTATGAATAAATAAATAAATTAGTTATATTGTATCTAACTAATAGCAATATGTACTTACAACAAAAATTTATAAAGTAAAGCAAAATTTGTTTCGAGTCTACAAACCACGATCAAGCTAAGCATTATGTTCAAGCCTGTTGTGTAGTGAATGACCATTTTGATGCTTACAAAAATAATCTCTCATAGCTTATGTGGTGAATTCAACGAGGCTTAGCCAGTAAGGCAAGCTTGTGATGCCGTTGACAGAAGTAAACCGCTGGGTGGCAGAGCCAAATTATTCCATATAGGTACCGATATCGATATTTTCAAATACCGATTCGCCTGTTATGTCTGTGCAAACCTTCAGATATTCAAAGCACGTACACCGTTAGCTGGATGTCGAGGACAAGACGACGTGAAATTTAATAACACCAATATTGATTGTAACACTCAATCTTTTTTTTTAATCGTCCTGATTTTTCAGTATGGACTGTGATACCTTTAAAGGAAACCATGGTTTTTTTTTGGTCATCCACGTCTCTGAAACTAGAGTCTAGACAAACTCATATTACAGCCATATACCTAATTACCTACTTACTAATAAATAAAACTAACGTTACATGCAAAACTGATTCACTACATTTAAGACAAATACATATTTTGACTTTAACTTTGACTTCAGTATTTTTGGAGTAGGTAGAGGTACTTTACATAATTTATCAGTGTCATTGCTACCACTAACAAAAACTCACAAAAATATAAAGTTTTCCATGATAAAGTAGGTACTTACTGTTTTTTAATAAAAGCCTCGAGTCTCGAGTAAACCTCAACGCTTTTTTCGCGCAAATAAATATTGTTAAAGAAGTAATTTCATCTGAAAAAGTGAAGAAATGCAGATAAGCCGCTTTATTGCGTAACTTTGAGGATTACTTTGTTCAAAAATGGAGTTGAATGAATTTACTCAGGCCGAGCAATCTCACTGTGTTGAACAAAATTATTTTTTTAATTTCAATTGTCTTGGCTTTCAACATAAAGGCCCGTATTGATAATCAGCTCTCAAGTGTGACAGCGAGTTTGAGTTCTTTACAGAAATGACATTTCTGATACGAACTTAAACTCGCTGTCAGTCTCAAGTGCTGATCATAAATACGGGTCTAAGTTCTTGTTTTCTTAGATTGAGGCACACTACACACTCAGCGTCATAGAAATGAAGGGGTCACTTTTCCATGACGCTGACCGTACCTACATTGATGGTACATAATGGTGCCTAAATCATAAATAGCTAGTTTCAAAATGTCCGAGCGCAACTTTACAATTGGTAAACCTAAGAATTGAAAGAAAATCTAGTTAACATGCAGTTCCACTCAGTTCCAATTTCCCTTTCAAAGTACACCCGGTTCAATACATGGTACAAACACAACAGAACCGCCCGGTACTAATCCGAGTCCCACTTCAGCGGTAATATCGCGGAATAGTTCCAGCTGTGTAATACTACTGCATAGAGTTCATTTTATGTACGAGTACATACAACATACATAGATAGGTAGTTGGCTACTTCTCAACCTAATCTCGTCTCGGGAATAAAGAAATAGATAGAATTATGTAAAAAAAAACGCCTCTACGCATATAAATCTCTTTTTTTTTCTCTTTAGTCTTTTTTTTTTCATGATTTAATCGCCTTTTTACAGACCATGTGCGAAAACTAATAATGCTCTTTCTAAATTTATACAGTCCTAATCATTTTAACAATTCGACTATTAATAAAGAACAATATTTCTGCATGTAAGTATTATTTATTACCTTAAGTATTCTATGATCTACTTTATATCGCGTTAACATTCCATTACAAGGTGCATGTGTAATTCAAGCTGCTTAGCTAAAGCTTGGAATTGAAATTCGCAGAGGTGTGAACCGTGCATACCAGAACTTGACTGACAACAAGTAGGTACAAGTATTTCCACACCTAATGTTTAGATGAACAAAGTGTTTGTCTGTGGAATGGTATTTTGTCTTGATATAATTATAATTTAGCATTACTTATCTATGCTGGACTGGGAGCGATAGAAAAACTCAGAATTTGCCAGCTGCATCTCCTCCCGAGCATGCTGTATAAATCAGCTAAAGCCACTAGAGCAATATACAGGTCATTCTGGAATAACCCTCAAAACTTGACAGACGTGGCGAAACGACCTTTATTTAGGTCGTTTACGCTCTGCCTACCCCATTAGGTATAAAGTCGTGATTAGTATATATGTATAAATTAAGATAATATTAAGTGGTATTTAATATTTCTGAATATTACTTGTCACTTCCATAATTCATTGGTTTTATACTTTATCCAAAAACCTTTATCAATAGTGACAGATTCCCGCAAAAAGATAAATTTAATTCTTTATGTGGTTTCACAACATAAGAGTTTATTGTCAGTTTGAAAATTGTCACTAGCCACTGAAAAGACCTCATTCTCCGCAGAAAAACTTATAAACCATGACAGTAAAACTACAACCCGGAAAGCCAGTAAACAATATGTAAATGTGGGCAATAATTTCTCGTTGCAGAGGATACTCCGGTTTAGATTTTAACATAAAACCGTTAACGACGTATGTAGTCGCCACTAAGTCCCACAAAACCCTGGACTAATTTTATTACTGCGTTATTGCTGTATGCAAAATGTATGTGCGAAATTACGTGGTTTTAGATTTTAATTCACAAATGGTGAAATGTTTTACGAGTATATGTGTTTGTTGTAGCATCTTGTTTCTGGAAGCGTGTAACTTGAATTGGTTTGAAGTGCCGTACAAATGCACGTCAAACTTATATTGTACCCCATATATACTCTTATACAATTTACATGGGTGAATTTTATCCAATTGTCTACCATCTTTTAATGGCATGTAAAAAATATAAAAGGCAGTAAAATTTTACACTATAAAACATTTTGGGCCCAATAATTGTTAACGTAGTTTAATTGTATTTAATACGCTCATACACTTTGTTCCTTTAGTAATGTTCACGGTATGCTCAAGGAAAAACTAGGTGGCACGTTTCATATTTTTTATCACTTTTAGTCTAGTATAAAAATAAAAATACGTTTTTAAGGCATATTTATAAGCCTAAAATGGAACGGACTTTTTCTAGGTGAGTTCGCTTCGTAAGCGACCCTTCGCTTGCCTTGAGTCGCATTTGGGTCAAGAGCGAACCCAATTTAAAATCTAAAAACATTTTGCTTTTTCTATCATTCCTTGATGGAACTAAATGTGAAAACTCCCTATTATCAACATCAAAGAAACGCGCGGCGTGGGTCTAAGAATCCTGAATAAATATTACCTTATGCTATAAATAGCATATTTTCCCCTCACAGAAACAATTTAATGGGTATAAACCTTTGTACCTACTTTATCGTAAAGGTGATAAGAAAAAAAAAGTTACTTTATCACAAACAAATGCAAACACATATAAAACAGATAAATAGCTAAATGAATGTGGCGAAATAGAACAAAGAACACCAAATTCTATCAGGCAACCTTTTGATGTAACCCAATAAATAACAGAATTAAAAAAAGGAAATCAATTATATCCACCATGTTTTTTTTTACTTTATTAATATTTCTTCTTTACTCAAGAGTACCCCAATTTACTATCACGAAAACAAAGAGAACTTAAAATAGGTAATTACAAGCAACCTCAAACATTAATTTTAATATTCATTTCCAAATTCAATATTCTCTACTGAAGATTAAACCAATATACCTACTACCTAGTATCACGAAGACAAATAACTTAAAAAAATTACTGGCAACCTCAAACATTATTTTTAATATTCGCTTCGAAATTCAAATGTACTCATCGTGTTCACGTGTTGCCAGCCATTCATGCCCGGGGCTCGACCCTCCCCTCCCACTACAACCCCCGTTCCCCCTCACACCCTCCGTACTCAACAAGTCCCCCCCTCCCGGGGTGTACCCCTCCCACGCAGAATCCCAGATAAATATTTCTACTAACAAGACTTTAAGTGGTTATTGGATTGTTCGTGAATTTGTTTCGTGGAAAGAAAGTGACATCTTTATGGTACTTGGACAGTATTTTTGAACGGGCTGAGAATTTAGACTTAGGCCAGAGCTTAGGCTGGCTAGATTACCTTATTATTAAATAGTTTTTATTTACAAATATTTTAAGTGCTGGTTTATGTAGCAACAGATGTATAATTAACAAGCTGCTTCCGTGGTCTAGCGGTCTGAGCCATAGGCTCTTCTCCCGGATGTACTGCGTTCGATTCCCGGCGGAGGACAACGCCTTTTTGTTGTTTTTTCTAGCTTGATTAGGACAATGCAGCAGGCTGATTACCTAATTGTCCGAACAGTAAAGTGATCCATGCTGTTGGATGGGCATGTTAATAGTCGGTCCCGCGCCTGTTTCTCCTTGATCATGTCAGTCAGTCTGATGTCTATCCCTTCACAAAAGGTGCACTTGTGTGTTGCGCAAACAAACACTCGGGCACTAAAAACTTTATTCCCGCGCATATGGTTCGTCTGTATGAGATCAGCCGACGTTACCGTAAATCCGTTGGGACTATATTAATAAGCTGTGTGTACGAAATAGTTTTGCATCAAAAACCGGGACACCACAACATGATAAAGAACATTGGTTTTACTAAATAAAAATCTTAGACAAGAACAATATAAAAAAAAACTGTGCAAGCTTTTCACTTCATTTCTACCAATAAATTTGTATTGCACATGTTTACAAGATTCTGCATAAAACGACCAGCAAATACTGGATTGCAATAACAGCACACGTCCCTTCACATCTATGATTCGACGGTTGAGTTGGTAGGAACAGAGGCACCCACATTCGCTCTCATGAACCCGTTGTTCATGGAGATCTTTACCGCAGCCATGTGTAAGACTAATGTGCATGTGTGGGAGAAATACGTTCACTGCCTTAGCGCTCGATTTTCTGTGAATGAGATTATTTCCTGGGTGGATAAAATTTAGAACTTGCTTCTTTTTATACTACGAAGTAACAGGCTGCACTGCGCGGAGGTGTGTCAATGAAAAGTCAATATTTTTGGATAGTTAATAAAGTAAGTTCATTCATGCTCTTTTATAAAAGTGCTTCCCGGTGTGAATTGACTCTTTTTGTTACTAATAACTGCTGACACACGATAAAATAAAAATAAAAACCACTAGCTACAGCGCAGTGCCGCGCTAATAGAGGACTCTGAAGAAACAAGCTGGCTATCTTTGGATCGTGTTCCCACAGTAATAAAAGCACTAGACAAAGATACGCTTGTTTAAGCTGTCAGCGCTGGCTTGTGCCCTAATTTCAGCTGCAAAGCCCCATTTAGTAGTAACCACAGAGTATAAAAGAGGTTAGAATGGCAATAGTGCCAAGTTCGTACGGGAACCGGCTTGGTCCACCCCTACTTCTTATCTTATCTTATTTAACCATGCTAGCCATATTATTTACCCCACTGCTGGACAAACGTCTCTCTCCACTCCCCCTACGACTTCCTATCCTGTGTCTATTCCGGCAACAACTTTGCCCAAGGAATATAGGTCGAAATGCAAAAAATATTTGGTCCTATGTCAGCGGGTAGAGCCGTTTTATATGGGTGGATTTTCAGTATGTTCTTTCTGAAATTTGCGATATGTCTACACGAGTAGAGAAACGAGAGTTTGCTCATATCATCGCGTCACTGTTCCACCCATATCTCCTATCTATACTTCTGTTACAAGTTCTGTGGCAGCAACCTTGGTCCGTCGCTCATCTGCTAACAAGCCGGTCGTGGTCTCGACGCTTCAGCGCCCCGTGCAGACGTTTTATTTTTAATTATAAACACGATAGGTGAGTCGAGTAGATACGAGTTAACATTGGGGAATCTCTCGAGCTTTGTAGTTTAATACGACTTAAAGCTTGGGGCATCCGTCACCGTAATTTTCTTTTCAAAATCGCGGCGCACAGTCTTAACTTAAAAAAAAAAAATATAGAAACATTTCTTGTAATTAAATTAAATTATATTATAAATGGAAGGAACATTTCCACGTTCAGATTTAGCATTAAAATGAATTTCAAAAATCAGAAACCTCAGAAATAAACCGGCTTCAACATGGCTTCCCGGGGAGAGGTAAAAACGTAATTAGTTGATTTCATTAGCAGAAGAGATTTCCGCAAAATTTCCTCGGTTACCTACCTACATACTTATAGCTATACGAAACAAGGTGTGTACCAACGCGACAGATGAAAGAGGTTGCTCAGATGACGAAACTGAACAACTTTCACAAAAAAAATATTCTAGAAAATAAAAATTAAAAAGCATTCGACTTCGTCCCTATTCAAATCGTTTGATCAAAGTAAAGACAAATTAATTATTAAGAAACTTATTTATCGAAAGACGGGTTTTTAGACCTCTAAATCTACACGAAAAAAAAACTTTTCGATATGACAAAGATACAGCATAGGAACAATATCTTTCAACTTTTGATTGAACTATATTTTAATAAAATTAAAACACAATATTTTCATTATCATAAACATTCACCGTTTGACCGAATAAATAATAAATGAAGTGTCAGCGAAAATGAGTGAATGAAAGAATGATCAAGCGGGTGAATGCTTACAAATCGGTCGTGCCACACATTTACCACGCAGTAATATTAAATGATGGATCCATCCACACTCCCATACAAATGGTGTCACCCATTTTTTTTCTTCAAATTTCGACCTGTGTTCCTTGGGGAAAGTTGTTCAGTTTCATGTGTAGGTTCGCACCCTAAAGTAGGTATAGTCAGCTTATTTTAAAAAAATACTATTTGACAAACTTTAATACGATGATATAATTTTTACATTTAATTTATGTAATTTTATGTTAAAAAAGTTATTAAAATCGGGCTGTAAGTATATTTTTAATCACCAATCGAAAATAAAATAATCTTGCGAGGCCGGAATGTTTTATATCGAATTCATATTTAAATGTCATCATTCAGCGATGGTGCTCCCATGAATGAGTGAATGAAATAACGAACGAGTGAGTTAAAGAATGATCAACGAGTGAATGCGTACAAAACGGTTGAACTACTCAATTTAGTTTTAGTTAGTTATCGTGCTGGATTCCGTTCACACTGAACCATGCAACTTCGTCAAATCGCATTCATGGAATAAAAGTATACATACATACATAAAATCACGCCTGTATCCCTGATGGGGTAGGTAGAGCAAAAACGACCTAAACATAGGTTGTTCCGCCACGTCTGACAAGTTTTGAGGGCTAATACAGATGATGATTATATTGATTATAAAAATAAAGTATAGGTATAATATAATATAGCAGCGATTACATTTCCCAGCCGATGGGGCCCGATTTGATATACATTGCTGCTTATCTTAAGTAGTTAATTTCAAGTAATTACCCGTGCCGGAAAGCGGACCCCAACATCATGCCGGGAAAATTCTAGGCAGAAGAAGAGACCCGTGCACTAGCAATAGCAAATGTGTGTCAAGTCAGGTGCGATCGGCAGGGAAAGAGTGCATTGAATGGATTATTATTTTTTTAAATCCTGTAATGCAAGAACAAACTACGCTAAGTACCTATATTGAAAAAAAAACAACAAATTGGTAAAAAATAACATAAAATAAATTAAGGCTTCATTTAAGTATGTTATTTTTGAGTTCTAAGTTCCAAACATAAAATAACTGAAATACGGGGCGTAGTACATAAAATATCTTTGAATCCCACCTCTCATTAATGAATGCGAAAGTCCTAGTTCATATTTGTACTTACTATCTCATGGATAGCATAGACAAACACACTTATTATTATTAATTACAAATATCTCCCGCGAAATCAATTAAAGGCCTGGCTGGGTGTGCGCGGGGGAGGTGGGATTCAAAGATATTTTATGTACTACGCCCCGTATTTCAGTTATTTTATGTTTGGAACTTAGAACTCAAAAATAACATACTTAAATGAAGCCTTAATTTATTTTATGTTATTTTTTACCAATTTGTTGTTTTTTTTTCAATATAGGTACTTAGCGTAGTTTGTTCTTGCATTACAGGATTTAAAAAAATAATAATCCATTCAATGCACTCTTTCCCTGCCGATCGCACCTGACTTGACACACATTTGCTATTGCTAGTGCACGGGTCTCTTCTTCTGCCTAGAATTTTCCCGGCATGATGTTGGGGTCCGCTTTCCGGCACGGGTAATTACTTGAAATTAACTACTTAAGATAAGCAGCAATGTATATCAAATCGGGCCCCATCGGCTGGGAAATGTAATCGCTGCTATATTATATTATACCTATACTTTATTTTTATAATCAATATAATCATCATCTGTATTAGCCCTCAAAACTTGTCAGACGTGGCGGAACAACCTATGTTTAGGTCGTTTTTGCTCTACCTACCCCATCAGGGATACAGGCGTGATTTTATGTATGTATGTATACTTTTATTCCATGAATGCGATTTGACGAAGTTGCATGGTTCAGTGTGAACGGAATCCAGCACGATAACTAACTAAAACTAAATTGAGTAGTTCAACCGTTTTGTACGCATTCACTCGTTGATCATTCTTTAACTCACTCGTTCGTTATTTCATTCACTCATTCATGGGAGCACCATCGCTGAATGATGACATTTAAATATGAATTCGATATAAAACATTCCGGCCTCGCAAGATTATTTTATTTTCGATTGGTGATTAAAAATATACTTACAGCCCGATTTTAATAACTTTTTTAACATAAAATTACATAAATTAAATGTAAAAATTATATCATCGTATTAAAGTTTGTCAAATAGTATTTTTTTAAAATAAGCTGACTATACCTACTTTAGGGTGCGAACCTACACATGAAACTGAACAACTTTCCCCAAGGAACACAGGTCGAAATTTGAAGAAAAAAAATGGGTGACACCATTTGTATGGGAGTGTGGATGGATCCATCATTTAATATTACTGCGTGGTAAATGTGTGGCACGACCGATTTGTAAGCATTCACCCGCTTGATCATTCTTTCATTCACTCATT